>JAGYYJ010003120.1:0-137726 GCA_019671005.1 Hibiscus mutabilis
ATGTAGTATTTGAACGAGTTGTTCACAAATATTTTTTAATTCGTAAATATTTTTTCTCGATAAACACGTAAAAAATAGTTCTTAATTTGTAAGTCTATATATTTACTCTTAAAAAATTAAATTTCTAATCTAAAAATCCTAAAATATAACTCTAAATCTTAAATTTTAAACCTACAAATAGGGATGAGTCAGAGTTGGGCATTTGAGGGGCAGAAGATAAATATCTGAAAGTGGAGGCAAATTCATAATTAAATTTTTTTTAAAAATATTATATAAATAAAAGAAAAAAGTTCTCCCACTCAATACATAAATTTGTCATTGCTTGCAAACTAAATCTCCAACCTCTAAAATATAAAGACTTGACACATATGTATTGAATAATTTTCCTTGATTTGTAAGGTTTTATTTAGTGCATATATTGATTAGTTTTATTGATTTCGATTTTAACTTATCGTATAATTATAATTTATAATTTAAAATAAAAATGAAAGAAAAAGAAAAATCCAAACCATAAGTAATGTTATCTAGATGTGTGTGTGGTGGAAGTGAGATGCACTCATTTCTTAGGGCATTGCAAGTCAAAAAGTCTATATGATTTTTCATGTGGTGATTGCAATAGAAGGGGATGGTCGTCGGTATTAATAATTAATTGCTCAATAAAGCACTGTGTTGAACGCTTCTGTGCGGTTGTTAAGGGAGCACATAGTGTATTCGAAGGGTAAATTAAATTCATTTGATAGAAGTCAAGAATTTTGTAGAAACAAATAACCTCTAATTTTATTAAACGCCATAAAAGATATTATAAATACAATATATTAAAAAAATAATTTACTAGAAATCTCATGCAAAGATGTAAAAGAAAGAAAATTTTTTCATGAAGATTAACATATCATCGAAACCCAGAAACCTTAATAAATCTTCTTTGTCTTTAACCAAACGAAATATTTATAGGGATGAAAAAGGAGTCTTGAGCGAATCAAACTATCAGGTAGATTTTTTCGCTACACAGTTCTAATTACATCAGCTAACAAACCATCAAACAAGAGGAGATTAATCTTTTCTATGACTACCAACAGAATCAAATCAGAAAGCTAGCAACGTGCGGATCTTTATACGAGCATTAAACGAGTGCTAAGGTATGCTGAAATCTTGCCAAACGAGAAATAAAACGAACCACAAAAGTCAATAAAAAGCATACCACAAAGCAGAAGAAACGCGTACCACAGAGCATAATTTTTTTTTATCAAAATTGGGAAAACAAAACATAAAAGAACAATAAAAATAATGAACATCAATATTCGACAATCAGTACTAAGACTAAATATCACCACCGGTTAAACAAAAAAAAAAAAAAGAATTTGTGCCGGCTATGGAGAAAATATTGGGTCATTTAAAAAAGTTAAATTTAGAAAATAACACCGAGTTATATATTCTTTGAAGGTTAAATAGCAATTTTAATACTTGTGAGAATCACGACCCTCACTAATCCTTCAATAATTCCGCAATTGAATCAGATTATAGAGTGTTGTCAGCTGAAGATTTGAAATCAAATTCTTTGTTAATTCACTCTTGATTAACAATCTAATACTTTCTATAGTATAATGTTTAAATTGTTCATAATCACCCGAAATCTTAATCGGAAGTAATTATACTTAAATATATTTGAACACATAACATCTAAAAAATATCAATTAAACTAAGACTCAATCGACGAATAACAAATCAAGAATTATATCTCGAGAATCATAATAAAAGATGATAAAAATGTAAAAAATATTCAATGGAAAACGCTATAGTGATACTACCGGCCAGGGAGAGTCCAACGAAACTGGAGATATTCATAACTTGTCTATGAACATAATTATATTCAACAACTGAACAATAAACAAGTTTATGAACATGATTAAATTGAAGATGTCTTGTCCGTTCGTTTAGCAAATAAGCCTAAAAAATCTTAACCATATTCGTTATTTAGTTTGATGAAGTTCGATAAACGAACATAAATCAAACTGTTAATGAACCGTACATCGAATGCTTTGTTCATTTACAACATTAAACACTAAAGGATACAAAATATGTGAATATGACCTAATTGCCCGGAAAAACATAAATCAAACATATTCGTATCTGTTACAATGCAAACTCGAAATCACACCATAAAAAAATTCACTAGATGAAATGCTAATATGCCATACAGCATGAAATACAATGATATACATAAAGAAGTAAAATTCCAGTATGACATTTGAAAAGATGTATAGATCCAACAACATGGTTTTTATTTGACTGCTGAGAAAACATCTCCATAAGCATGTATCTTGCAATAGGCAAACAACAATAAGAACGCAATAACAACGATTGATTTGATTTAATGATAAAACGACAGCTTAATAAGTCGAATCACTTCAAAGTGCTGGAGAAAAATGGCAGGATTAATGCTAACAGTAACAAAATGGGTAAGGAGCCACCTTATTTGTATTCGAATGATGGCACGGGAGGTGCATCGAAGCTCTCCAAAACCTCGGTTTTACTTCCGCTACCAGTGGCCGGTTCCTGCTTCTTTCCACCGAAAAGTCCTCCGAACCATGAAGAGGAAGAATTAGAAGAGGCCGATGATGATGGTGGTGGCGGCGGTGCTGAGCTGTGTGTAAAACTATCAACCGATGCAGGGGCTTGGTTCGGAAGTTGTCCCATTGGATATCCAGGCATTCCGGCTATGTTGGGTGCTGGCTCGTCAATCATGATTGGCATCTGTGGTTGACTGAGAACTTTATTCAACATGATACCAGCTCCTTCGATAAAAGCAAGCAAAACGCCACCGAAAATTGCTGATCTGGAAGCAGCACTGAATCCTTGACGCATCGAAAGAAACCCTCCAGTTGCAGCACCGGCTATAATGGAGTTCCAGGGATCTTCTTTCTGTCGGACGTACACCATTGTGCAATCAAAGGTGGAAAATAGGCCACCCCAAACAGCGAAACTACCGCCAACACGAGGGGCATTCATACGTACTGCTTGAGTTCCTCCAATCAACCGAGCACCACTCGGGGAGTTATACGTGCCTTTCAAGAAATGGAAGGCTGCACCTCCAACAGCACCCATACCAAAAGCACCACCAATATCATCGAGAATTCGATCGGGGCATGGCTCCCGTGAAGTTTCAGGGGTCCCCATGGTTCACAATATAGTCCCTTTCTATTTAAAACACCCTACAAGGTTCAAAATTCCCTATAAAATTCACAAGTCCAAAAAAAATTCTCAATTTTCCACAAACAAGAAGAACCCAAACACCAATCAAAATAAACTGAGAATCTAGTTTAATTGCAACAAACTAACACACTACCAAACCAAGCAAATTCAAAAATTCCAAAGAGCAGATTAATATATAAGATCACCTACAGCTAGTATCAGGTAAACTATTCATGTATATGCAAAAATTCAAATAAAACCGATAGAAGCTAAAACACTAAGAAACAAAACAAGAACAAACGAAACCCTAGAAAAAAAAAACTGTAACTTTCAGATGGTGAACGATCAGTTTCTAATATAACCCAGAAAATATTTGGGGAAAGGAAAAGAAAATGCAATAAATTTATACTTTTGCAGGAATGGAATAATCGATTTCTCATTTTACCTCGGTGGCGATCTGCAAGAAAACTTGAGGTCTCGAGAAGTAAAAAAAATTGATTATTTGCGAATTAAACAAAGACGAGAAGGAAAGAAAAAATCAGCTAACCCTTCTTTTGGAAAAGCAAAGGAATTGTCTTTCTGAGAATTGGGTTGGGTTTGTTTTTTTATGATCATTTATAAATGGGCTCCATGAACGGCCTTTGAATAATAAGAATAACTTTCTAATCTTGTTCAAATAATATAATTTGTAAGTGTATATATTTATTTATATTTATATATTACTTTGTATTTGAATAGAATGATAAAAATTTTAATTTAATGTTTTTTTGATAAATCAGTATTATTATCACGTGCTTCATTAATTTTTTTAATTTTATTATTTTTTTTAATTTTAGTTAAAAAAAATACACATGATAATAATAAGAATAACTTATAAAACATCATAGTCAATCAAAGGCAACTTAAGCTTAGCTACTATAATCCGCAAGTAACAAAACAAGAACTTCGTCAGGTGGTGATAGGAATCGATGACAAAGAAGATCACCCTTCTTGTAGACAAACCATCAACAAACTGATTACCTTCTCGAAACACACGTGTAAATTTAAATTTTTCAAGGT
The DNA here is from genome assembly GCA_019671005.1 of Hibiscus mutabilis. Classification (NCBI taxonomy): domain Eukaryota; kingdom Viridiplantae; phylum Streptophyta; class Magnoliopsida; order Malvales; family Malvaceae; genus Hibiscus; species Hibiscus mutabilis. Next base: position 4,249 of record JAGYYJ010003120.1, read on the forward strand.
CGATACAAAAATGTTATTATTATGAAAAATGAAATAATTTTAAAATTATAATTATTTTATATCTTTTTTCAGTTAAATGAATACAATTATACAAGTATTTTGTTACGTTGATGTATGTAATTTTAGGATAAACATTCCTTTTATATTATGTAAAATTCATTTAATTTAAATATTTTTTTGGGTCATTCGATGAAAGTAACAAACTGGTGAAAATTGTTTTTTTTTTATTTTCATAACGATATTCTTATTCTTTATTGTTAATTGGATAATTATTTGATGTACTAGCGGCGAAAACTTTTAGTTTTCACAAGTGCCTTAATTTTAGGTTTATGAACTCAGTTTAAGGTGTAGGGTTTAAGGGGTTATGTTTAGTAGTTTAGAATTTAGTGAATGTGAATAAAGTTTAGGGTTAAAATTTAGGGTTTATAGGGTAAAACCTAAATCCTCAACATGTTACCCTAAAACCTCTAAACCCTAACCATAACCCCTAAATTCTAACCATTAACCCTACACCTTAAACCGAGTCCTTAAATTCTAAAACTAAGGCGCATGTGGAAACTAAATTTTTTTACCGCCAATGTATTAAATACAAATCCTTGTTAATTTCAATCATTTATTTACTCAAACTATTCAAATATATATATAACCTAAAAAAAAATATTATGATATAAAAAATCTTACATTTATATATAGATTACGTGGCAATGGAAATGTTCAATGATTAGCCCTTTTGCGCTTATCATCTGATAGTGGCGGTAGTGACCTAACATTCCCCTTTCTCAACTTCACTTGAAGAGCCTTTTTCGACCTTTTTATTTTAAACTTTATTTCTCCTTTTTTATTCTTATTATTCCTCGATCTCTATACAAATTTTAACATAGTCATAACCTGTATTTTTATAAATTTTAATATATTTATATACTCGTATCATGTTTACATCAAAAATCCAAAACAACATGACCAAAAGCTGTAGGAAATAGAAAGGGGAAGATTATTGTTACTATTATTCATAACATCTTGTTATTCGAGGGACATAATCAAGTACAACATATATCCTTGTTCTTCCGAATATAGTTAATGGAGTAATTATTGTGTAGGTTATATACGGATATATAAGTAAGGATCCACCTACATTACGTAAAATATACAAAGTTTTACACTAGTTTAACACCATTAGATGAGTATAAATTATGGTTGAAATTAAATCTTTCTCTTTTAATCTCAATCATTAATTTATACTCATCTAATGATCTTAAATTAGTGTAAAACTTTTAGATCCTATCGATATATCTGTGTATTATATATGTATATATTAAATTATCCAGGGCATGCAACTCATGCTGTTCGAGAAACTGCAGCTTGTCTCACCAACTGGAAAAAAAAAAAACCCAAGACAAAGGAATATTTAAAATAAATGTTAGTGCTAAATTAATTACTACAAGTTATAATATAATGGAAATAGAATGGATGGGAAATGTGAGACCTGAAGATAAACTTCCAGCTTCCTCCTTAAGATTGCATAGTCTTGCTTCACCTGTTGAAAACTCCTGATGCATCTGTAAAATCAAGACACTGACTTAATGGTAGATCATGAGTTATCCGGCTTCTTTGTAAATATCTGTATCCGACACATATTCTGAGTATATGAAAGAACTTTTAAAAGTTAACACATTCGTGTTGGATACATATGAGTCCAAACACTCAGCCGGAAGCAAACCGATTGGAAAGGACCCCAAGCAACCGAGGCTGCAAGGCAGAGAATCTGGTCATCAGGCAGACCAGGATGCTAACATGAGCATACCCGGGCAGCGTTTTGGGTAAGTCAAAGACCCTCTTTCCCTCTCTAGCTATACTAATCTGCGTGTACTTTATCTCTTGCTTCTTTATTCCTCTCATACATCTTAGTTCATGTTAAATTTTACCCGAACCTAACCTTTCCAAACCCAACTCACCTTCCTCGAGGAACAGTGTTACCGCCAAAAAGAATCAACGGACAGAGAACGAGTCCTTTTCAGGGACGAAGCCAGAAATCAAACTTAAGGGGACAATATAAATTATCATAAAAATGATGGGGGCAAAGTCTAAATAAATTAAAATTTAGGGTCTAAATTATTAATTATCCCTACACTTTCTTAATACTACAAAAAAAAAGAAAGGTTTCGTCCGAGTCCTTTGATATGTGATGATGGAATTTAACTGATGAAACGAAAAAGAAGTAGACAAGAGAAGAGACTTACCCTTCAGCATTTTCAGCACTGCAGTATTCTCTGAAAACAGTGCACTCATTTGTCACCTTTTTAGCTCCAATGCTTCAAGAAAATTACAAAAAATATATATATAATCAAGCAACTCAGATAAACAACATGGTAATATCAATTCACGGTTTTTTGTTTAAAAAAAAATGGGTATCTAAGAGTTTACCTAGAGCTGCTCCCCTTGAATTGGTGCATGTAATCATCCAGCTTATCAAAGTCAATAGGCCTACTGTTCCTGCATTCATGGATTAATATATATAGTGAGAAAAAAAGGCGTAATTTTATATTAATGACACATTAAAATGAGAATCCATGCTGTTTCCCCTTACAGTGCATGTTCGATGTTCTGAATCAACCTTGCCGAATCAGTATAAAACAGTGTGACAATTTCTTGCACGAAGTTGGGGTTGGCATCATCTTGCAACTCCTCCAGCTGGATGAATGGCTCGTCTAGATAACCCTACAAACAATGGTTCATTTAGCAAATTTTACTTGATTTGCTAATGCAATTAAATAAAAGATTCCCAAATAGAGGGAATCTAGAAAAAAGCGTCGAACAGACAATTAAACTTCTAATATTCGATCAATATTGTGATAAATGAGAAATGATCGAGGGAGAGAGAGAGACCTGATCAAAGAGAGACCTTCTCATGCAGGCAACTTGGTGTTGTAAGCGATTCCTGTCCATCCTTGCTTTTGTTTGTAAAGGAAGTGGGGGGAATTCTTACATGCCAATGATTAGTATTTGATAGCTTAAGGCCATGGCCACGCCTTGTATTTATAGTATGCGGCTACACCTTTATGTAAGGAAAAGAGGAAGAATAATTGGTTAAAAACAACAAAAAAGGAGAATCAAAGGAAAATGTTTACGTGTCAAACGATTATCAAATAGGTATATCCATCTAGATTTTTATTTTGCTAAAAAAAGAATTTTTCATGTATTATATTTTGTACTATATTTGCATAAAAAATGTATGTCCTTATATCATTAACAAGGCGCACAAGATCTACATCCCCATATTTATATACACGCACATTCTTAATAAAGATCACGGGCACATAAATTAGAGCCTAGAAATAAAAATTAGGGATGAGCATTTTACCCGATCCGACTCGGTCCGATCGGGTTGAATTTTTTAATTAAAAATTTGGGTTCGGAAGAGTCAGGTCGGATTTTTATTAAATGTTAGGTCGGGTTAGGTTCGGGTTTAGGGTAAAATATATCCGACCCGACCCAGGACTAATTGTGTAATTTTTCCTTAAATTTTTTAGAAAAATTTATAATAATACCCCTCTTTATATAATTTTTTTATAATTATTTCCTTTAAATTGAATTTTTATTTATAATTTAGTCTTTAAAATTATTATTTTTTACAATTAAGTTCTCTAAAATTATTTTTTACAATTAAGTCCCTAAAAATATTTTTTCTATAAGTCGGGTGGGCTCAGAGTATTTATTTTTTGGTCGGGTCGGATTTTTCAAAGAATATATTTGGGCCGGGTTTGAATTTAGTGTATTTATTTTCAGGTCATGTTCGGATGGGTCAAAAATCCGACCCGATCCATGCCCATCCCTAGCCTAGAGGTGAAATTTCATAATAAAATTATATTTTAAAATGTGTTTATAATAATAATAATAATAATAATAATAATAATAGTAGTAGTATTTGTGAAATAAAAGACTTATGACTTATGGGTAAATATATTCCACCATTTTGCAAGAATGTGACCACTTACAAAACAAAAAACGAGCGAGAAAATTAATTTTGGCAAATTTCTTCCCCCTTTATATTCTTTATGAATTGACTACTCCTACTAAAGCTGAAGAAACCTTTTGATATAGGGGACGTGGCTAAACAAAAATGGGCGTAGTTGACATCCATGTTGACATTATATTCAATTCCAGCTGTCTAACATCACTGGAAAAAAGTCCCATGAGTAAAACTTTAGATTTATTCTTTATTTAAAAATAAAAATACTGTAAATGTTTCTTTTTTTTCAATTAAATATCAATCCAATCGTTAACCCAATTAGTTTAAACCCTTTTTAAGCATAGAAATTAAATCTCAAATTTTACCAAAATACAGGAACTGGCTAATAATTTGTACCAACTTTTCGAAAAGGTGATTCTTAATCTCAATAACTTTACAGGACACTGGTTCAGATAAGTCTTTCAGAGTGGAACCTGGAGAGATCTAATGTACAGTCAGATAGATCATACTCTAGAAAGATTGCCATAAGTCTGCATGGTATAGAAACAAGGTACAGCCTTTATTAAAGCTGCTATGTATAGAAACAAGGTCATTTAGCTAACCAAGAACCAGAATCCTTCAATAAATCTTTAGTCTGCATGGTTGCCATCAGATTGGATATTGTCAACAGCAGAAAGGAGCACATACTACAGTTTCCTATAAACGCCAATGGCAATGAAATTGTATCACCAAAACCACAATTTCCTAAAAGCCTTAGGCTTTAGTTTGTTTTAATAATAATAATCTAAGCAGGGAACCCTATAACAAGAGAAAAACAGGGAAAATAGAAGACCAAAATTATGTTAATGATTGGAATGAGAACATTACCTTTACACTGAGTTGACAGTGGTCCTTGTCAGGTATCTCTGCCGTTCCTCCTGTGGAACTGTTAGGCAAAGGTTAAAGAAGGAAGAGTTGAGAAGGAGGCCTCCTTTATTCCTTTGCCACCCATTGAAGAGAGTGGAAGAGAAAGAGGGTTAGAGGACGATTTCACATGGTCACTGGCCTCTCTGTCTCCCTCAAATGGTCTTTTACAGATGCTTGATCATATGTTCTCCTTTGTTAAAGAAAAGGCTGAGGACACGTAGAATTGGATGAGAATATGAATTGCTGATTTAGACTTTCACTGGGAGGATCGATATTCGTTTTTGTATCACAGGCTCCCATGCTGATAAGAATCCCACCATGGACACGATAAGCACCAAGTGCAAGGACAGGTTTGCTTTCTAAGAAATCCAAGATACAATTCTCATAAACCCAAATTCTGAAGTTTCCAAACTTAACTGAGCTTTAATCCAAACTAGTTGTGATAAGAACCTTTATCTGTTTTATACCCATTCAAATCATTTAAGGAAAAAAGCACTTAATCAGACCAACAACTGGACACTACAACTCATCTCGATGACAAAAGCATGCTTGTGTTGCACTAAAAGAAATCAATAAGAGCTTAACCAGTTGTCCAAACTAGTACAGTAATCTGCTTCATGAGCTGAGGACTAAATAAGATTTTTCATCAAACCAATGCATACAAGCCTTCAGAGGAAAAGATGACAGTTTATAGAAGAATGGTATTTGTTCCTACTCAAATAATTACAATGAAAGAGTTTAAAGTTTAATTAGGCTCATTGTGGTTTATACAAATAAAATTGTATTGGGAAAAAAGCAATAAAGCCCCATCTTTAAAGAACAAGAAAGGGCCTGAATAGCACCTGTCTGGAAATGAGAGGTAGAGGAAACTCCATCGAACAAATTGTGGGCATCCAAAAACAGTAACCTTTTCACTCATTTAGAACATTTCAATGTCAATGGGCATATACTCCAAAAAGATAGTGGGCGATGATGAGTCATCTCAAAGTTAAGGTTTGTATACAAACCATTTTACTCATCTATTCAACAATCCCATTGCCTGGTAGACATTACCGAGAGTAGCATCAGGCAGCAGCTGACAACTATAGCTGCAGCTTTTGTAGCCCCTCCATCCTTGATCTTTCTTTCAATGGCTGCATTCAGTCCCATAACATAGGCTTCGTATTCAGCTATGTTGTTTGTGCAGAAGAATTCCAGTCTGCTGGTGAAGGGATAGTAGACATCCTCCGGAGAAATTAGTACGTCTCCTATTCCGTGGCCAAGGGCATTGGAAGCTCCATCAAAGTAAAGCTTCCACGAGCTGTCCTCTGAAACATCGTCTTCCCCGGTTGTAATGCACATCAAGTCCTCATCCGGGAAATTAAAGTTCAACGATTCATAGTCGTCTGAAGCACGACTAGCTAAAAAATCCGCTATGGCGCTACCTTTCACCGCCTTCTGGTTCACATACACAATGTCGAATTCGGACAATAGCATCTGCCAGCGGGCCATCCTTCCCGTTAATGTCGGCGCCCCCATTAGGAACTTCAAGGGGTCCAATTTGGATATCAACCAGGTAGTATGATATAACATGTACTGCCTAAGCCTTTTGGTAGCCCAAACCAAAACACAACATAGCTTCTGAATTAGCGGGTACCGAGTTTCACAATCATTGAACTTCTTGCTTAGGTAGTATATGGCTCTCTCCTTCTTCCCAGACTCATCGTGTTGCCCCAAGACGCAACCCATCGAACTTTCAAAACTGTCAGGTAAAGGATCAAAGGCCTACCTGGGACTGGGACTAAAACCGGATAATTCATTAAGTACTTTTTGATCTTCTCTAGAGCTTCCTGACATTCCTCATCCCAAACCCCCGAGTTATTCTTTCTGAGTAGTCTGAAGACAGGGTCGCACTTATTCGTCAACTAAGAGATGAAACAGGAGATGTAGTTCAACCTTCCCAAGAAACCTCAAACTTCTTTCTGAGTATGAGGCGATGGTAGGTTTTGGATAGCCTTTAATTTCTCTGGATCGATCTCAATCTCCCCTTTCTGCTCACTACAAATCCCAAGAGTTTTCCAGATGTGACTGCGAATGTGCATTTAGCCGGGTTTAGCTTTAGTTGGTACTTTCGTAGTTTTTGGAATAACTTTCTCAGGTTTTGAAGGTGTTCTTCCTCGGTTCGAGACTTAGAGATCATATCATCCACGTATACTTCTATCTCTTTGTGCATCATATCGTGGAAAAGAGTCACCATTGCTCTTTGATAAGTCGCTCCTGCATTCTTGGGTCCGAAAGACATCACCTTGTAACAAAACGTGCCCCACATGGTTACAAATATAGTTTTCTCCATGTCTTCTGGGTTTATCTTTATTTGGTTGTATCTTGAGAAACTGTCCATGAATGAGAACCATGAGTGTCCTGCAGTATTGTCAATCAATGTGTCAATATGTGGCAGAGGGAAGTTGTCTTTAGGGCTTGCCCGGTTGAGATCCATGTAATCTACACACATACGGACCTTTCCATCATTCTTCAGCACCGGTACAATGTTTACGACCCAGTCAGGGTATGTGGTCACTTCCAGAAAGCCAGCATCGAACTGTTTTTTCACCTCTTCTCTGATTTTCAACAGCATGCCAGGCCTCATTCTTCTGAGCTTTTGCTAAATTGGCTTGCATTCTAGCTTCGTTGGCAACTTGTGCACCACTATGGCTGTATTCAGCCCTGGCATATCTTGATCAGTCCAAGAAAATACGTCTTTGAACTCTCGGAGCAGGACTATCAGTTTATGCCTGGTTTTCGAGGAAAATGTAGTCCCGATTTTTACTTTTTTTCTCTCTTCATCAGTTCCCAAGTTCACAACTTCTGTTTCTTCTTGATAAGGCATGATCTACCTTTCTTCATTGGCCATTATCCTTACCAACTCTTCAGGGACCTCGCATTCTATCTCATAATCCTCCTTTTCAATTCGTGTCGAGATCTCGGGGCATTCGAAATCTACTCCGGGTTCTAAATCATTCATACAGTTAATTATATGGACCTTGCATGAAGTGAGAACGGGTGTATTGGGAAGAGAATTATTTTGAATGAAGTGAATGAATATGAATAAAAATGAATGAATGAAGTAAATGAGATGTTTGCCATTTGAGAAAACGAGGAATATATCTTTTCATTGCAAACAAAAAGTTAACATAGGTGCCCTATACAAAAGATCCCCATTACTTATGGGCAAAAACAAAAAGGGTTAATTCGGGGCATTACTCTGATCTGACCCTAAAGACTACATGTAGATCAATATAGTTCCAATTATCAAGAGTTTTCTCGGGACGACAAGGGCGGATGCTAGTCAACATGTTGCTGTCATTGTTACCTTTAGCTATCATGTTGATGGACACCCCTTCAAGTGATTCACTAAACATCTCCTCCTCATTGAGTATGTCATTCTCTCTAATTGCTTCTTCTACTTTCTGTCATGTACGATTGAATCCTTCAAAAACAAAAATATTCTTTACATGGGGGAAAGACATCGGTCTCTACGAAATGTCTTCTCCCTTGAGTCTATCTCTTCTCTGTTCTTCTTTCCTCTTATATTTTTCTCTTCTCTGTTGAATGCTTGGTTTGTAGCCGAGCCCAAAACGATCATTCTTAGTGATGACGCTCATGGGTCGTAGGCTTTCTTGCAATCTTCTCCCTAGCTCTCTTTCGATTTTGGCTCCTCAGCCCAAAGTTTTAGACACGGACATCTTGGTGCAATTAGATAACCTAGGGTAGGGGATCCGATTACCTTCTGCGACGAATGTAGCATTCACAAGCTCCAATGCTCGGAAAGAGCATTCTGTGGCATCTTTATCATTTTATATATATGGGGCATCTGATGTAATCGAGGCGATGATCTCCTATTAGGCCTCCACAGTGACCAACTTGCCTTCAATCACAAATTTTAATTTTTGATGGAGTGATAAGGGAACGACTCCAGCAGAGTGAATCTAGAGCCTTCCCAATAAGCAGTTGTATGTCAGTTTTATGTCCATCGCCACAAAGTCGATCATGTATTCAGTCGGCCCAATCAATAAAGGCACTTCAATCTTTCCAAGTGTTCCCATTTGTGTGCCATCAAAGGCCTTTACAGAGTTGTGGCAAGGTTTCATGTGAGAATCATTTACCGGCAGCTTTTGCAGAGTCACCATCGGTAGTACGTTTAATGCCGACCCATTGTCAATCAGTACTCCTGGTAACACATACCCTTTGCAGTGGGTCGTGATGTTGAGAGCTTTAATGGACCCTATTCTTCCTTCTGGGATCTCGTCATCGCTAAACGTGATGTGGTTGTATGCAGTGATATGCCCCACTATTCTGTCTAGCTTTGATACAGAGATTTCACCGGGTACAAACGTCTGGTTCAGCACCTTTAGCAATGCCTCTCGATGCTTCTCTGAACTCAGAAGCAATTTCAACACTGTAATTCTTGCTGGTTGCTTTCGCAACTGCTCTACTACATTGTACTCACTGTGCCTCAAAAACTTCAGAAATTTCTTTGCCTGAGCTTCGGTTACCGGTTCATTTATCTTCAGAGGGGGTTCTTTACTAAATATTTGTACAGAACCGGTCGATGTACCTTCTTCTTTGCCTTTTGCAGCTTCAACAGTCTTCAAAGCTTCCGAAGAGTAGCACCTGCCGCTCCTCGTGAAGTGGCCCACTTCGCTGACACTTTTATCTTTCTTTATTTACTCATCTTTCGGTGCAGACTCTTCTTCTACCTTTTGTTCATTCTTCTCACCGGATTCCAACTCTTCGGGTATGGTTACACTCGCGGCATAATTCCAAGGAGTTTACCTTATGTTCTTGAACGAGAATACGGACGGTGCTGAGGTGGTGATTTTGGGAGTCACCTTTGCAGCTTTTCCTTGGGACGAACTTGCTCCCTCTAACCTAGAGGTGATGAAAAAAGGTTTGTCTCTCCCATATTTGATACCGGGGCTGTCTGTCATGCATACATCTGACCCTTTCTTTCTTGCAGACTCTTCAAAAAACTCTATATTCTTGTTGTCCATCAGTTGTTGAACCAACCTCCTAAACTCTTCACATTGCTAGATGTCATGCTCTCCGTCTTGGTAGAACTCGCAATAAGCTTTGCATCCCTTCCGCACTACTACCATGCCCCATAATTGCTAGAAAACCCAGCGTAAATGAGACTTAATTACTGACACATCCTCTTTAGTCTTTCTGGCAGTATACTCTTCTATAGCATTCACTCAACAATTTCCGTGATTAGGTAATGGGTTAGTAGCCACATTCGGTTTCTCAAACTTTAATACCCCGAATTGATTAGACTCTACACAAGCTTCTTGAATGCAAGATAATTTTTTATGGGGTGACCAGGGGCACCACCGTGATAATTGCAATGCGCGTTTGGATCATACCAGGATGGAAACGGAGGTTTGAAAGGAGTAACATAATATGGACGGACCAAATCCACTTTGTGTAGCTTAGAGTACGAGACTGGTAACGGAGTAAAGGTCGGTTTCTCGTGTTCTTTTCTCGTAGCTTTCCCTTCTCTTTGGTTTGAGTTCTGAACCTTCCCCGCAGCTGCTTGTGGCTGAGAGACCGTAAAGTTCTTTGGGGCATTATAAGTGCTTATAGTATTTACCTCATACTTCTTGCTGTATTTCCGAGAGTTATCTCTGCTGTCAATCATACCGCTTTTGATTGCTATCTCAAGAGATTCCCCGGTCTTGATCAAATCGACAAAGCTCTGAGTTTTATTATTGATGAGGCGATCAAAAAACGTTCCCTTCAAAGTATTTACAAACAGGGGTGTGATCTCATACTCGAGAATTGGTGGTTGGATCTGAGCGGCCACTTCTCACCACCTCTAGGCATATTGTCGCAAGCTCTCATTAGATTTTTGTTCCATGTTCTCTAACATGATCCGGCTGGGTGTCATGTCTGTTACATGTTTGTATTTCTCGATGAATACTTTTGAAAGATCTTTCCATGATTTGATATTTACCCTGCTTAATTGGGTATACCACCGAAGTGTTGCTCTTGTTAGGCTATCCTGAAAACAATGAATTAAAAGTTTCTCATCCTTGAGGTAGGCCGCCATCTTCCGGAAATACAATGTCACGTGTGCAAAATGGCACAAAGTCCCGTCATACTTGTCGAACTCCGGAGTTTTGAACTTTGGTGGCAGAACAAGGTCAAATACTATGCTCAAGTCACTAGCTTTATTTACTGGTTCATCTGTGGTTTGCAATGCTCTGAATTTCTCCTCTATGAGACAAAATCTTTCCTCCCATTTTTCTCTACTTTTGTTATAATTTTTTCGACCAAATTCAGGTATGGCATCTCCTCATCGTAGAGTGCCTCTGTATCGAGGGGTTAGTTTTCAGATGCCCCTGCCTGAAGACTGGCAGTTATTCCAACAGGGTCAAAGTATACCCTCCTAGTCGGGCTAGACGTTGTGGGTTGAACCTTGCTGTGAGATGCAGTACCCTCTGGCTCTTGGGCGACTTCGTCTTTGACCTTTTTTCCGAGGCTTTTTGCCAGTAATGCAGTTATGTCGGACACTACCGACACTTGTGATTGGGCGATCTGATCACTAAGCCTCTTCTGGGCTTCATCGAAACGTGCTTCCAGATCTTTCTGCCCTTTTTCCAGACTAATTATTCTGTCTTCCATGAGTTTACTTTGAAACCGAGTAAAGTATGAATGTTGAATGGTTGCGGCTTAGCTTTTAATTTCACACTTCCACAATGTTTACACTATTAATATTATTGCAAAAATAAATGAATGCATGTATAATGATGCAAATGTCATGATGCAATGCAAGAATGTACACAAATAAAGGTACTGATTCCGCTGGTAATCACTCTTTTGAACTACTTTCATGGGAGGTCCAGATTACAAAAAAGGGTCCTGATTACATAATAGAGTTCTACACATAAGCCCTAGCTCTATTTTCTAACTTCTCGATAGCCATGAACAACATGATCAACCTAGGTGCTTTTTCCATATTCGCGGTTATGAAAGGTCGGAGAGCTTCAGCTTCTGCAGCTAAATCTGTCACATGTCTCGCAACTCGTTGTATGTCCCCCATCAGGGTCGCGTAATACTGTATCTGTCTTGAATCATCCGGGCAGCATCACGAAGTCTTCTTCGCCAATAGTTGTCTTCACCGCCTGCAGCTTCTTCGAATACCATGATTCTCTCCCTGTAATCCTGAACAGTTACTTCAAACGATTCAATCTGGGCTAGTAACATGCCAATTTCACGCTCCCTCTCCTGTAGTTCAATGAAGCCATTCATTTGATGATAGGTCTGAAAGGAATGCTCTAACTCTGTCAGTCTTCCTTCTAACTCGACATTCTGATCTTGACTCTGATTCAAACTCTGAACGGTGTCGTTGTACAAGCTTTGCATATCTAGCAGTCCATTCCTGCTTCTCATGGACTTTCTCTTCCAAACGGTAGTGTTTTCCTTGTCGTAGATGATTGCTTTCTTACCTTTGTCGATCTCTCATCCAGCTCTTTCGTTCTCTTGATTAATGGCATCCCTGAAAGACCGACTTTCACTCTCGATGGCTAATTTTTAACTTTCTATCTCATTCTCAATTGCCCGCTTACCTACCTCTCGTTCTTCTTCAACTAAACGCATATTGTTCATCCTTTCTTTTTCTACGGCTAGAAATTGGTTTCAGCCGACGTTCTGCACCTTGGCTTGAAGCTGAAGAGTATCTTTATGGTAAAGGGCATTATTCTCACTTAAATCTGCATTGAGCTTTTTCAGTTGCCTGATGGTCCCATCTCGTTCGTCGACCTCTAAACTCGCCTTGTAGAGTTCATCCATATGTTGTGTCTGTAAAGCCTCCATATTCTTCTTGACTTTCTCGAGTTTGTTTCGCAGAATATCGGCATCGGATGGTGCTATCCTCATATGTTATTCAAGTGACATGGTTGGTCATTGGTCGAGTTCTGGAATACTGTCGTTAACCCTTAGGCGTCTCCAAAGATTGTAATCCGGGGTGATCATGGGCTCGACATCTCCTTCTACTCTGATCCGATAACAATGATCCCAAGCTCTCATGATGGTCTGAACTTTTGCTCTGAACTCACCCTTGAACGGGAACTCACTTCAACTTAAACCAACGGTGAAAGGAACGAACTGATGCAACCCGAATTATCGAGACACCAAAAGCGGAGCACAAGTAATCCCACCATAAAGTCCTAGCATCATCAACCAGTCATAGTCACCGCAACTGTATAAGAAATGACTAACCCTGCCGAGCCACAAAACTCTTCATACTATGTCTTCGTTTTGGATGTTCCTAAAGATATGGGACCACTTATTCGTCTTCTAGTCTTCTCGCCATTCCTTCGCTAAATATTCCCACAAAGGTGAAAAGTCTCGAAATGACATTCCTGTAAAACCCTTGTCGGTGTCCTCCACATGTGGCTCTGGATCCAAACCTGTAGTAGTTGTGCACACCCTCAGAAACGTCCCTCTTCGTGCTTCCGGCTCGCATTCAAAGATATAAAGGTTTCAGTCAAAATGGCTGGTACTGGATTTGCCTTCCGCTTCAATCACTCGAATAGGTCTAGAATGGTTAAGTCGATGTTTCTGAGAACCCTCGGGAAGATAAACAAACCATATATTCCCAAAGCAAATAGGTCCATCTTCTTTACCTCATCCGGGTGCGCCGGTATGATGTCTCAGATACTCTCCCAAGTAAAGGCTATATTGTCTCCTTGAACCTGGATTAATCTATTAACCGAATCGTCGCTCATTTTGGCAAAGGTTTTGAGCATCGATGTGTAATTCTGGTTCTTCGGTGGCTTTGCATAGATCCAATCCTTCTGGACATTCCTCTGATTAAGTGAGGCGGTGTACTCCTCTACCGTAGGCATCATGTCTTGCCCATTGAAAGTGAAGCAGCAAAAAGTAGGGTTCCAGAACTGGAAGATGGCCCGGAGTAAAGGTTGGTTGACCCGAACGTACAACAATTGTGCTATGTCGCCATAACTGCCACAAAATAAGTCATGTAGTCTTCGGTCTCATCATTCCCAAATACTTTTAAGCTCTCATAAGTCATTCTGTTGTAGACTCACGTAAGTGTACCCTGCCACTATGCGCTCGCTCGGTAAACTGTTACCCTGGGCCCTCCGATTGACTTCTGACCAATGCCTGATAGATAAGTTGAGCTCTTCCTTCTTAATATACCTTTTTTCCATGATGAAAGATTTTCTGATTGGGCAAACCACTTGATTTAGTACCTTTATGTAATGCAAATGCAATGATGTATGCAAAAAGCAAAAACAAAAAAGAAAACGAGTCAGTACTGGATAAAACCAATAAATACAAAAAAGGCAAAATAAATAAGGTAAACAAACAAAACACCCATATTTACATCCTGTCTAAAACACCTAAGTTATCCGCATGGCTCTAAAGGGTGGGCTTTCTATATTCTCTACATGCAATGTTAATGCTAGGAGGTACCTGAATTGTCCTTGCTATCATCTACTAAGAGTAGCAAGGCCCCCGATCATCACTCATTATAGGCTCATTTCAACCGGGTTCAATTTAGAGGGACCCGTTCGCTTATGCCCATACGAAGGAATGATATCCTTACGAAAACATAAGGTACTCGAGCCCCGAAGGTACTTGCTAGGCCCATACGGAGGAACGATATCCTCACGAAAACATTAGCGTTTTCCCCCACTTAAAAATGACGGGTTTATATGCCAAATTTTAAAAGCGTTAAAATAAACGCGCAATTATAACTGAATGTTAATTTAATATTCACTTTAATCCAAAACTTCCAATATTAGTAAATTGTTAATTATTTTAAAAAGCTTGACTCTCATTTTGTTTATGAAAAAAACTAAAATCGTGTCCCCATCGGAGTCGTCATATGTAGCGATGTCCCTTTTTTAAGTTCGCTAAAAATGTATTTTTATTTTTTTTGTTTTGAAAATATCGTCTTCCGTGGGGTTTTGCAAAAACCGTATTTAATTTAAAATGGAGTCGTCACCGGTCACTTAGGTAGGTCGGACACCACAAAAACCAGAGATTTTAAAATGTTGGGTTCGAGAGTCGGTTACGGATGGGGAAGGATTAACTCCCCCACACCGCCCAAAATTGATACTTTAATAATTACCGCTTTATTAATATTAGAATTTCCGGATTAAAGTGATGATTAATTCAAAATTTGGTTATAAGTGCGAGTAGATTTTAAAGGCCCGTTATCCGATAGTAAACGCCCAACCACCATCACTACGCCTGATACTGGCCCCGTTTACGCTAGGATAAAAGGGCACCGCATTGACAATTAATATCTCGTTATGCAACCTTATGAAGCAAAATATAAAACAAACAAATCACATTAACATGACAATTTAAGAGACATAAAAATATGAATATTACAAAATTTAAACAAAAATGCATGAACATAATATCCCAATAATAAAAACAAAACATGCACATAAACACGAAATAAAGAAAAAAACATGCTTTCAAAATTAAAGGAAAAGAAAACATCTTAAAAAGAAATTAATAATATACACGTTAAAATGCATATAAAAAATGCAAAATGTGCATGACATATATATGTAATATGATACTAAAATGGCAAAACAACACTACCACAAAATTATAAGTAAAGTTTATCATGTGAATAAAACACTCGCACATACTATAAACATATCATGGTATTAATATGTAACAACTTTATTACCCATTTCTAACATAAACCTAAGATGCAAAAATAATAATAAAAATCTAAAACATATATATACATATACATTTTAAAATATGAAAGCATAATGCATCATATACATGGTAAACAAGATATTAACATGAATAAAAGCCACAAATTATCACATAACATAATGTACAAAACAAACATAAGAAATAACATATAACCATAATATGTAAAAAAAAAAAAGACTAAGGCATAACATGTAAAATGGACATACATAATAATCAAACAAATTAAAATAAAACATGATACCATACCTAAAGAAAATAAAAGTAGATATCATATAAGCAAAACAATATGTAAATAAAATAAGCAACACGAACATGCTAAAAAACAATTAAATAAGATAAAGACTAAAGGCATAAATATTTAAAGCATCAGAAGGATCGAAATGAAATAAAAATAAAATCTGGAAGCTGAGATTAAATAATCACAAGGCCTATTTGAGGACTTAATTAAAAACTGGAACAAACTGGAAAGGACCTATCATGCAATATTACCAAGGGGCAGATTTGAAATGCAAAAAAAACCAAAACGCGGAAGGACTAAAGGGGAGATTTTACCACTTTGAAATTGATTCGTTTGAAAATGGGGGTTGGATTGAAAAATTTTGAAAAGAGAGAGGGACCACGGTTGCAAATAACCCAAGGGGCATGCCCAAAATGAAAAAACTCAAAATACGCGAGGATTATGAAGCAATCGAACCTGGAAAAAATAATTTTGGGTCTATAAAACTAACCTATCAGCCCCCTTTTTCATCTCTTCTCATTTTTTTCAGCCTTAAGAGAGAAAGCTCTCATCTCTCTGCTTCCAGACAACCTCCACCCAAAACCTGCTGTGCTCAACCCTGAATCAACGTTGGTCGCCGTTCGCCAGCGCCGACAGACCCAAAACCAAAACCCAAAACATTCTTTTTAAAACTAGACCCATATTTAGTCTCAAGTTTTAAAAACATCCACCTCTTTTAGATCTAGGGAAAAACCGAAACCATTTTTAGAAAAAAACTCATTTTTAGAACCACCACCGTCTGGTTCACCTCACAAGGTTCGAAAGAACCTCGGGGATTATCACCGGACGGCAGCAGCGGCCCAGGTAAACTTGCAACCTTTTTCTACTTTTTTCTGTTATTATCATTTTTTGAGATGCATGTAAGAAAAGAATGAGAATAGAAGTTTTACCACTGAAAGCTTCTTTTTTTGTTTTACCACTGAAAGCTTCTTTTTTTTTTGTTTATTCTGGAGACTGAAAAACTGAGTGAATCCCTTACAACTTTTTTGTTTTTTTATACATATACCCCTGTTATCTGATTTGCTTTGGTAGATGCAAAATGTAAAATAAAATTTTTGATTGATTTGAGTACTGATATTGCACTTTTTTGTCTCTTGAACGTTTGATTTGGTGCGGCGGTTGGTACGGTCGGTATGAGAAGCGGTGTAGTGGTGATGTTCTCTGCCAGAGGCGTTCTCGGCCGTTGGATCAGATCTGATCCAACGGTTGAGATGACTTGAAGAATAGACGGTTCAGATGGAATCTTGAACGGGCGGGACCGCGCGAGATGACGCCACATGGCATTTGGGAAACCAAAAGGCTTTGCGCGTGCAGAACACGCGCGCGTGGGAGATGGGCAGCCCGCGAGTGCATCCACGCGGCCAGCTGGAAGGGCGTTCTTCTTTCGATCTGGGCTGTTTGATCAAATCTTGATCCAACGGCTCAGATCCTGCGGCTGCAAGAGAAAAACATGTAATTAGGGTTAGATGTAAATTAGGGTTTCTGGATAATGGGTTAGGGTTTGGATTCAGCATGGGCTTGGCCGAATGGGCCATGTATACTACTTTGTTTTGGGGTTTATAATATGTGGATTATGGACTGTTATATTATAAATGGGTTTTATACATTTTAGATCTGTTACATGCATATAATAATAATAATAATAATAATAATAATAATAATAATAATAATATATACTTACATGCAAGCACACACATACATGGACGCGCATATATATGTAGCATACGCATACATGCTTACGTACACATACGTATAATTGTGATAAAAGACGTTCGCATACAAATATACCAAACAATAATACATACAATTCATGCAATACTCATTTATATACATTCAATAACAACAAGGACATTAATAATGCACACCTGCAAACGTATGTAAACATGCACATATTTATTACTAATGCATACATAACACACCACACACATGGTTTACATACACATTGATCACATGTACATACTAAAAGTATAATATAAAATGCATACATGCAACAAATATATATAATAATTATTAGACTAACATAGATTAATACAACATTTATACACCGGATAAAAATGAGTGATTACAGCATCTACCAGCAGCAAGTTTAACGTATCAAAACTATAGATTACTAGAAACCTTCGAAAAGGTCATTAGTGAGTGGCATCACTCATGCTCCAGATGGTGGTATTTGGGGCTCGGGAACCTACAAAAAGGAACGAACTTAAATCAGAACCTTCCATAAGTTTTGATGGTCCATGAGCTTCTATGCAAGGTCTAAACCAAGTGTTGGTAACAATACCTTAAAAATAGCACCATCATGCCTGTGTCCAAAATAAATATTAGAAGGGTCAGAGCTTTAGCGATGATAATGTACAGGAACCAGAAGCGAATAACAGATATAATGACGAATCAATTACTTGAATCAATATTCTAAAATATTATTGACTCTCACCCTCCCAACATTTTATACTTCCTTGATCCAAATAAATAGTTAACACGCTCAGCCAACTCGCGAGTCAACTCTAAATGTTGCTTCTGCTCTCCACCAACCGGGACTAAATCAGACTGCAGAAGCATGCCGCAATTGTGTAAGAGTCATGCATCTTCAGGGCACTTTACCAAAACATCAACATTTTTCAGATAAGTTACTATCCAGGCTGCATGCTCAAATGATGGATAATACTTTTGTTTCCAAAACCACCTGATACAAAAGAATATCAGAAGCCATCAGAACAGGGTAGGGTCAATAGAGCAGCTCCAACATTTTTGTGTCCCTGCAAAGCCATAATAGAGGAAGGCAATTAATTCAACCAAACAAAAAGCATAAATTTGATAAGAGAAATAAGATGAAATGAAATGATGGCTCTTAATAGCAAAAATAACAGTCGTCCTTAAAATTAATTCTTCAATTGAATTCAACTTTAACTTGGTTCCAAACAGGCTATAAGCAAAGTTATTCCAGAATATCAAATGAAGTAATGAAAGGGTAATAATATGATGCGGCATAAACGATAATCCTAGGATAAAATTCAAAAGTTTGGGACCAATTTAGAATGAAGTCATAGTTTGGAAATAAAATTAAAATATTTAAAAGTTTAAAGACTAATTTGAAATGTAGAGACGTGTAGTCAAATTAACTCATAAAAGAATTATGATTCATTTCAAAACCAAGATTAAAAACATATCAGAACTCTCACAAAAATTATTAATCGAAATGAAAACAATAAATAGACCATAATACAACATTTATGCCATGACAGGAGCATAACACTAAGTGAAGCTTAAGCTAGAAAACCGCAGACTAACAAAACACAGGACAGCTCTACTCCGATTCCAAGTTTCAACGGTAGGTTCTGTATCGAGGGCTGTAAATGCAGCTCTCGGCATACTTAACGAGGTTCTGCGGCTGAGGAAGGTGAGAAGCCAGGCCTACAAACAATCAAACAAAACATGAATGAGTGAATTAACATGTAAACGTGAATGGTTTTAAGAGCTTAAACAGTTTATATAAGAGGATCACATTCACTCACCAAGTTCATATGCCTTGGCAGCAACCTTAGCAGCTATGTTGGCTGATATCTTTCTGATATCGGAGAACGGCGGGTAGATCATTCCCTTCTCGTAGTGTTCCTCCGTCACTTGTGCAGCCAGAGCTTCCGCTGTTAGAAGGGAGAATGGTTAGGGTCCGGTCGGTTGAGTTTTCGATATAAACTAAGAGGGATTTTGAGTGGCTTGAATGCACTTACAGGCTGCTAAAAGCATGTCATCGTGAACACGAATTGCACCGGAAATGATGACTCCCAAACCAAATCCAGGGAAGATGTAAGCATTGTTTGCCTGAAATGACATCAGAAACAAATAGACAACAACTACTGTAAGAAGATCTGGGAGTAAACTTAACTTCAAACTTGAAAAGTACTTTCGAGGTTTGTAGATAGAACCTGGCCGGGCACAAAGACTTTGCCATCGTATTTGAAGGTGTCGAATGGGCTTCCACTGGCAAAGATTGCACGACCCTGCAAATAAAAAATGAAAAGAAAGGGTAAATATTATATGAAGAAAGACTAATTTTACTTGAAATTATACTAAATTGCATGTCTAGTATATATGTATACCGCGGTCCATGTGTATGCTTCTTCTGCTGTACACTCTGCTTGTGAGGTAGGGTTAGATAGAGCCATGATAAGAGGTTTCTGCAAGTTTAAATCAACCATTAGGATTAGTACAGAAGTCTTCGGTGGAGACCGAGATGGTGTTGACTTGCATCAAGAGAGATATAGGTTGAGAGAGTTGGATAATGAACCTCATTCAAGGATGCCATGGCCTCGACAACTTCCTTGGTGAATTGTTTTCCAACACCAGATGTTCCGATCAGGATAGTTGGCTTGATTGCCTGATTAATCAAGACAAATGTGAGAAGGAAAGAACACACACACACACATATATATATATATATCAAGACAAGATATACACACCTTGACAGCATCTAAAAGTGTCTTGACAGGTTCATGTTCATGAGCCCAAGGTTTCTTGAAGTGTTGAAGTGACTCCTTGCGAGAGTCGACGATCAACCCCTTTGAGTCTACGAGCCAAATCTTCTTGCGGTTCTTCGATCAGACTTCCAGTCTGTCAAGAAAAAGTATGTTACCATAAACCTTTATTCCAAGGAAACAAATATATATAGCATCAGAAAATGCTTAAAACTTTTGTTACCTGCTTTGATATTTCAAGAACTATGAGCTCATCTATTCCAGTTCCAGCCTATGAGTACATAAAAAGTAAAAGACAATCAACACTTTAAACATGGTATTGTCTAGTAAAATTGAGTTTTTATTATCATTGTGTTGGCTTGAGCCTTACCTCCCCAGCACCAAGGAACAAGAACCTATGGTCTGCGAGAGTTCCACCAAGTAATCTCAGGGATGCAAGAAGCCCGGCGTTCCCTGCCATTATGAAAGAGTACCATATAAAAAGTTAGTTCCCGCCTTCTCGATGCTTTTCAACCGTAACAACAATGCTATACTAGCTCTTAGAGTGTATTATTACCTGTATATCGTCATTGAAAACAAGATGAGAAGAACTGTATCTCGCCAACAACTCGAATGCATTGTGGTTGGCAAAATCTTCAAACTGAAAGCAAAGAAAAGTGGATTCAGAGAAAAGTTCATGTAAAAAAAAATAGTAAAGGCCTAAAATGAACATGAACCGATGATATTACCTGTATTAGTATTTTCTCTCCATAATTCTGCTTAACTGCAGTCATGAACTCATGAAGAAGTTCAGCATATTCCTACACCAAGGGAAAATAAAAGTAATTCAGTGTTTCATATAAGTAAATACATTTATAGCATGATGAGTTATACAGACAGAGGAAAAAAATCACCGAACCTGTCCGGTTGCCCTCCTCTGCCTCAGTCCGATGTAAAACTCGTCGTTTAACAACTTCTCATTGTTTGTCCCGACATCAATCGTAATAGGCAAGCACTGCAGATATTGAAAGAAACTTGTAAACAATCAAATACCAATGAAACATTTATACAACATCATATATGTGAGACTGGTTACTGCTGAGAATGGTTATAGTAACGCTTACTGCCGAGGGGCGGACTCCTCCTAGAGCTGTATACAGAGAAAGTTTTCCTACAGGTATGCCCATTCCCTGAAAAGCAATCATATATTAATGATCATTGGTCTACAACTACCAAAGATGAAAGTTGGTTCAAAATGCATATGGCTCTGCATGAAATCTCACAGTTGGTTTGCTTAAAGAACAAGTTACAGTTAAGGCAGCTTTTATATCAAAATTCTTCAATAAAGTTGGCATAAATCGAGATTGTCAATGTTTCGAGTCATGGCTTACCTGACAACCAAGATCTCCAAGTCCCAGAATTCTATATCTGAGGTTTGATTTCCAACTTTCGTGTTGAAATGGATGTTCATTAAAGATATTTAGGACAAATAATTGAATTTTATTATTATGAACATCATGGTCAAGTTGCGATATTGGGGAATTATTTTCAATCAATGCATTATCTGTCGTTGAATAAGATAGAACGTGGTGAAAACGGGAAACAACCGACAACTATATTAGATTATCGTTTTTTTAATAAAAAAAATTAAATCGTATCATGTCTGTAATAATAAAATGATTTTTCCTAAAATTATCGGAATTTTTCGTTATAAGATATTGGTTACAATTAAAAATGTTTATCAGTAATATTTAACGATTTAAGCATAGGTATAACATAAAAGCATTTCATTCAAATAATTCTTCGAGCTGAGAAGTTAAAGAAAAAGTGTTGAAATTTATCTATTTTTATAGCTAGTTTTTTAGTTACAACTGATAGCGATGTTATGAGTTCATCCCTGTTAGAATCAAACTATAACTAAATATGAAATTTAACTTAAAATTTATTATGTCAAATCATTAAGAATAAAATATCAAATGCGGAAGCGTAGTTGAATTTATTGGTGAATTGAAAGCCTTGAATCTTTTGATGGAGATCGCCTAAAAGATAGTTGCGATCTTACAAGAAGATACGTTATCTCTTAATGTAAAAAAAAACAAGTTAACATTATGAAACGCCTAATATAATTGGTCACTTAATTTTGTGTCATACTTTATAATAGTATCATACATTTTATATATATACCTACAATTACAAATTTTAATCAAACAATCGATACACGAACGTTAAAGAATTATAGAGATAAGATAAAATAATTCAGCAGTTTCAAATAATGTGTGTGATCGAAATGAAATTAAATAAAAAAAGGTTTGAAAACTTTGTTCCATATCAATATCTATAAAATTTAAAAAGTACCCATTAATTTCATTTCACATATTACCTAACAAAACCCTCCCCCAACGTTGAAGACTACGCCGACGCGGCCCCTCTACACACTGAGTTGAACTCTTTTGTCTTCAAATTCTAGACGATGCAAATAAATTTGGATCGTAGAAAATTTGTCAAATTTTGAAGTGGTGTACCTTATATTTCAAATGTTGAAAAAATTGTTTTTGTCCATTTACTATACATGGATTTAGGATTTAGTCATAATACTTTGATTTTTGTGGTTGCCCTTCTGGTTTTTAGGGGTTTCGCC
Source organism: Hibiscus mutabilis (assembly GCA_019671005.1). Taxonomy (NCBI): domain Eukaryota; kingdom Viridiplantae; phylum Streptophyta; class Magnoliopsida; order Malvales; family Malvaceae; genus Hibiscus; species Hibiscus mutabilis. The sequence goes on from JAGYYJ010003120.1 coordinate 27,234, forward strand.
CTGACTAATTCGGATCGACCCGCGTCGCACACATGACTTTGGTGGGTGAGTCTTCAGCAAAATTTTTCTGCATACACAATGCCTCGAAGTCAGACCTACTTAAGCGATACCAAACTATTTATCACTTGAATCAATCCTCGTTGGTCATAATAATTTTATTTGATATACTTTAATCTATTTATTTTGTGTAAAATTTTGATACACAAGCTGTGTAAAATTAATTTTACACAAGCCTATGTATTTACACTATAAAAATCTAAATCCTAAATTCCTAACCCTAAAAAACTAAACCATAAACCTTAAACCATATCCACTAAATTCTAAATACTAACCTTAAATTCTAAACCCCTAAATTTTAGACCCTAAACTAAAATCTAACCCCTAAAACTAAAAGACACGTGTAAACTAAAGTTTACACGGCCTGTATATCAAAGTTTTTTTCATTTATTTTTATAGCGTCATTAGTTATCAAAACATTTAAATGTTAGTTATTTTATTAAAATATCAGTGTATACTTTAAAATACTCATTTTAGCACATACAAAATTCATATTAGTCCTATTCAAAAAATAAAAAAATCATATTAGTCCGATGAGTTGAACGTTGTTTTTTTTTTTTAAATAAAAAATCATATTTTATTAAAATATCAGTGTATACTTTAAAAATAGTACTTACTTTTTTTATTGGATCTGTGAGATACATGAACCCAATTCTGGCTTCTTCTTAGAGCTCTCGTAATAAAGTTTTCGTGGCGACCCAAGGCCCAAATGTGAAGAGCTCAGCAGCCAGCAGACTGGGATGACGTAACTCAAAAAAAAATCTTCATATTCGGGAAGTATCCATTTTTCTGGAAAAATGAATCCAAAACTCAAAAGGCGCTTAAATTGCCATTCGCTGTGCAACACGCAGTCTCTGAATCTTCAAGACTTTAGGGTTCTTCATCTTACATAAGCTCCCTTAACCCCCAATCATTTCCCAGTTGCCTCCATCAATTTATAGTAGGAAAAATTCAAACTTGCTTCTATTTGAAAAGAGAGGAAAAAAAAACACTTTTTTCGTAGTGTTTGATGGATCGTCCACGCCCGAGACAGAGACAGAGAACGGTCTTGTCTGGATTTACCAAAGCCGAGGTGAAAAACTCTTTCTTTTCTGTTTTTAAGTGACATTTCTTTATCTGGGTAGTCATTAGTTTCTCCATTTGTTAACAAATGTGTAGTTCCTTTTTCAGTTGTTGCTGTTTTGCTTGTTTTCATGCTCTTTGCCTTAGAGGAAATATTTTAGGATATAGTATTCGTATGCTGTTAGCAATAGGAGTTTTGTTTATGAATGGGAATAGTTAAGAAATTGAGCTTCAAATTGTGAGGTCTGGAACAAATGGTGCCATGGTTTATACACACATGTATATATGTATGTATGTATGTATGTAAATAAAAAGAAAGCTTCCTATATAAGTATATGTATTGTCCCACTCTCATATTTCTGCATGTGATTAGGTTTTGCATGCATGTTTATGTTTATTTGTATGTAATTCATGAACGTGTGAAGTTAGAGCTATTGTCTCGATTCTGGATCGTGTACGTTATAGTTCTGATTCATTGTGTGATGTTTCGTGCATACCTATTAAAATTAGGATCGTTCAACCTTCTTGGTTCGACGTGGTAGTAATGTTTGAGCGTTGCTGGTTCTAATCTTTTGCTCGAAGCGAATCCAATCTGTCCATATAGAATTTATTAAGTAACCGTTGAGATGTCTCATGTTTGCGGTTTCTGCAAAGATATCATGTTATGGGATTATAAAACATATGTTTTCCCATTTTGTTATGTATTTATGTACAGATCAAGAAGATGGAGAAATTTTTAATGGAACCACGAGATTTACTGCAGAGTAAGGAGTTTTGTCAAAAATTTGCTAGAAATCTCAGGTTAGTTGCATTTCATGTATTTTCCTAATCCTCCCCTTTTCCCGTTTTTGATTATTCAAATGAATTATCTTGGACTTAGATGATGCATATTGTCTTTGCAGTACATCCGCAGGTCATGCTGGCAAACCTAGTATTAAATGGACCGAGGTCATTCTTTATCTGCTATTTCTTCCATTTTAGCTTTTCTTATCTCATTGTTTCTCCTCTTCTCCTTAAAATATGGTAATGGCGTTACGGTTAACGAGTTAAGATCTCTCCTATTGATCCATATTTTCCTTGTTAATTCTCAGGTACAAAGCTGGTTCTTAGCTAGGCAGAAAGAAAGCACATCTAAGGTTCCTTCCTTAACTGACACATCCAAAACCGAGTCCAAGATCTCCGAAACTTGCTCTCTGGACAATGGACCTCAAATTTCTCAGTTTCTCAAAGGTTTGCATCTTTTGGGAATTCGAAAAATGAAATGTTCAAAATTGGGAAAGTTTCAGATTTTCAATTTGTTATCTATTTCATAAAACTTGAAAGTCCTATAGGCATTGAGGATAAGCTTTTTCGCACTCGTTTTTGTATGTGGAGTTGAATAAATGAATTGTTTGCACAAAATTGATCCTTTGTCTCTCTTTAAGCAACAGGGAGGAAGTGGTGGATTGGCCTTCACTATCCTAGTTCTTATTTTACTTCTACTAGTATAGACCGAGAGTCTTGGTCATTTCTACGGTTGCTTTGTGTTGTAGAAACCATTACATAAAAATGAAATACGGAACTTAACCATCATCCCCTTAACTCCATGTTCTGGATACTAATTTTTCTCCTGTCTGTTGGAGTGGTTTCAAAAGTGGGAGAAAAGATCCGTGATCTATCGGAACTACAGTTCGAGGCAAAGTCATCTAAAGATGGAGCATGGTAAGCACACGAATCTAAATTAATTCAATGGAAACCATCTAGGCTTTTCTGTTGTTATCCTCATCTCCACGTATAGAAAACGTGGATCCACATGTATTTATTATGTGATGTCATATGAAATCTTATTATCTAAACCAGCTCGTATTGGACTAAGTTGATTTTAATGCGCAGGTATGATGTTGATACGTTTCTCACACAACGACTTCTCGGTTCTGGTGAAGCTGTAAGTAACTATGTCATACTATTGCAATTTGCGTTCACTGTATACACTGATTCCCGCCATCAGCTAATACGACGATTTACAAGTTGGTTTGATAAAACATATCATTTGTTATAGGAAGTTCTTACTAGATTTGTTGGATTTGGGGCTGATGAGGATGAATGGGTTAACGTAAAAAATGCAGTACGACTGCGATCCATCCCATTTGAACATTCCGAATGTAATAAGTTGGCGGCCGGAGATCTTGTATTATGCTTGCAGGTAAGTATAAATGCACTTCCAACATTTCTCGAATAATCTTGCACCTCATTGTTGCTTAATTTCGTTTCTTTCGATTTTCAGGAGAAAAGGGACCAGTTAATCTACTATGATGTTCACGTCATAGAGATTGAAAGGAAAACACATGACATAAGGGGTTGCAGATGTATCTTTTTGATCCGACACGTTCATGACGGCTTTGAGGCAAGCGTTGTATCTCATCGTATACGCTTTTTAACCAAAATACGAGATATTTATGTCCTTTTAAGCTTGATTATACTGATCTTTCTCGTCTTTCCCTCCACTTTTTAGGAGAGAGTTCGATTGAGGAGACTATTTAAAATTCAAGGCCAAGAAATCAGATTGTTTGCATGATGCCTTTGAATCGCAGCTTATCTTCCTATCACAGTTGCATTATTGTCCGAGTGAGTTCATTTATTGCGGTTTTCCGAACAAGGGAGATATCTGTCAATCCATAGTTTATCTGCATCTTAGATCTATCTATCTGTCTATCTATATGTATATGCATATACTAATTTCGAGACGAGAGAGTTATTTTCAATGTTTAAATTATCTTAGTTTAATTAGAGGTTTCGCCTCGCATTAATGTCATCACCTCATTCAGGCAATAATGTACATAGCTGACCGGTGGGTTCGCTCGGAAAAGCGGCAGATCCGATGGTGCAACATCTCACATGTAATTGGAATTTTATTTATTTGGAAGAAACTGGCAAAAATTTGGGAAATCCCTAGAAAAACAAGATTAAAATGGAAGTTTACAGGAATTCGAACGAAATCATTTAAATTCATTGAACAAAAATTGAATAGAAAACTACCCGTTGTGAAGAATTCGAGTTTCAAAATTGATTGGACTTCACCGGATTAAGTAGTTTAGGCATTATTTTTTTGAACAAAAGTAGTTTAGGCATTATTGTACATAAAAGAACGAAAGAGTTAACTGTCTCAAAATTATGATTTTTATTCTAAATTGATTTTTAAATTTTTTGATAAATTTATTTGATTTTGATATTTTTCTTTTCTTTTTTTAATTATTTTTTTAAGAGAGAATTTTCACAAAAATAATCTTTTAAGTGGTTTTGCTATGTAGAAAGGGGAGATTGATATTTTTTTTTGATTTTGCTATAATTTAATAAAAAATATTTTTGAACTTAAATTAATTTGTAAAAATATTTTAAAAGTCCATAAACTTGAAAAATATGTTTGAAATGTTTTCAAAGGGTTTTTGACAAGTTCCAAATGATTTCAAATAGCCAAAGTGTCAAAAATTGGTCACGAGTATCGATATGGTTTGACCCGTATCGATATTCAAAGGATCTTGTGTCGATACGGTTCTAAGAGTACTGATACGACCCTCTGTCCCCGAGTTTTGGCAAATTTTACTAGCCAAATTGCATACCACGGACTCAGACGTATCGATACTCTAGGGTGTATATCGATACCCTTTGTATTAAATGTTTCGACGGCTGTTTTTCTTAAGGCAGGTACCGATACTAAACCTCGTACCGATACGCTATGCTTCAGAACTGCATTTATGGCTGAAATTTATGTCCTCAACAGCTCCAAACCACCCCCAACGATTAGTAACGGTCATGAACACATTAGAGGGTTTAAAAAACTCAATCAAGCAGCCATGGATACAAGAAACATCAAGCCAACATTCTATGATTAGGAAATGTGTTTTGTGCTTTTAATTGTCATTTTCTTTGTAAAACACACTTGTGAGTTTAATTGTCATATATGCTCAAGTGTTAGGTTTTGGGTAAGAGCTTAATTGTGCAAACATTATACATTGTGAGAGTTTTCTTGTTAGCTATTTGTTTTTCTCTTGTAAGAGGTTTTCTCAAAGCTTTGGGGTATAAGCTTTGAGATTGTAAAGGTTTTCTCTTGAACCAACTCACTCTCTCTTGGCTATCTCGGTTGATCGTATGAGCATCCCAATATTTTTTAATATTTTAATTTCATCTTCAAAATTTTTTCTTATTTTAAATTAATTTTTAAACTTTTAAATGTTTAAATTTGTTTCTAAACTATAATATTTATTCTAAATTAATCTTTAAATTTTTGAATGCTTTAATTCTATTCTCAAATTATCATTTTAACTTTTGAATATTTCAATTTCATTTTTATATTATGACTCTTATTTAAATTAGTAATAAAGTTTTTGAATGTTTTAATTTCTTTCTTACATTATAACTCTCATTATAAATTGGTCTTCAAACTTTTAAATACTCTAGTTAATAAAAATTATTAGTATATGTTAATCATAATCCATTTAATGATGAGTAAGTACATTTAGCTAGTTAGTCAAGCTGCTAATCTTTGTTCTCACATATTCCCTTAGGTCATGGGTTTTGGACCTACTAGGAGCACCCGTTTTTTCCCTAGAGTCCTCATTCCCCTCCTCTCTAGGTATGATTAGGATTAGAATTAGGATTTGTTAAAAAATACTTTGATTAGGGATGGGCATTTTACCCGGCCCGATTGGGTTAATTTTTTCAATAAAAAAATTGGGTTATGGTTGGGTCGGGTTTTTATTAAGGTTGAAGTCGGGTCGGGTTAGGTTCGGGTCTAGGGTGGAAAATATCTGACCCGACCCATCCTGGGACTAATTGTGTAATTTTTCCTAAATTTTTTAGGGATATTTATAATAATACCCTCTATTTATATATATATATATATATATTATAATTAGGTCCTTAATATTGAATTTTTATTTACAATTTAGTCCTTAAAGTTATATTTTTTTATGGTCCTCCAAAATTATTTTTTACAATTAGGTCCCTAAAATTAATTTTTTATAGGTCGGGTCGAGTTGGGTCGGGTTTAGGGTATTTATTTTTGGGTCGGGTTTGGGTAGGCCAAAACCCGACCCAAACCTTGCCTATCTCTAAATTTGACGATGAAATTGAAACATTGAAAAGTTTGGACCAATTTAGATTTGTTGTCATATTTTTAGGATAAAATTAAAACGTTTAAAAATTTAAGAATCAATTTAAAATGAAAAATAAAATTAAAATATTTAAAATTTCAAGGATTAATTTAAAATAAGAGATAGTTTAAAGATAATAATAAATAAGGTCTACTATTGAGGAATTATTTTTTAATTCAAGTGATTAATTTAAACGAGGACTAGTTTAACATATTGTAATGCTACAGAATGGGGTGAGAATATTTGCATGTTTTTTATTTACATCTATATAATAAATAAGGATTATCATTTGATTATTAAAATCAAACTGAGAATATATTCTTTACTTCACAGCATCACCAGTTTCCACATTCATTACTCAAATTAATTTCCATACATAGAAAAAGCAGGCAGTTGTCCTCACTCTTCAAAACCCACAATCAAATCCAAGGTATGGAAAAAGAACAAAATTCCAAAGCCATGAAAGGGACAAAGAAAACAATTTTGTGGTTTAAAATTGGTCAAATTTTATATACGGTTCTTATATTGTGTATTTTTCTAGGTTTTGTCTCTTAATTACTATATCAACGTTTTTAGTCTTCTATTTTCTGAAAGGTGTATTTTCTTTTTTGTATCGTTTTATTAGGGTATAAGGTAATATTTGTGTTTGGCTTTAAATATAAAAAAATTTACTTACAACAAACTAAACTGTCTAAACTCGAGTCATTTAACTGCTTGAAAGGTGTATTTTCAGTCATTAGGTTAACTTCTGTTTTATTAGTTTCATCAAATAATTTGATTTAAATTATTTTCTTTAAAATACATGATAATTTGACGTGACTTGTACCTCTCCACCCTCAATTTTTTTCACCTTTGGTCCTATATATAAATTCTTTTAAAGATTAGGTTATTTATAAATTTGCCTCCCAACCTTCAAAGATTTATGTTTTCTCCAAATCCTAAATTCTGACTTCATCCCTAAATGTGCCGACCGTAACTTGAGAAGATCGTAGAGTGGGAGTGCTTAGGAGTACCTGAACGCAAAGAAAATTGAAGAGTTTGTATTTAGAGGGATTCGACCTGATTACCTATTTCGACTGCCTAATTTGTTTGATATAACCTTGACCTGTGAACATATAAGGCTCCCAACAAAGTCGAGGCATAACAACATTATATATGTCGCATCATCATATGTTCTAAAAAAAGTCGTATCAAATTATAATCGAGACACTAAATTAAAAAGAAATACATGAGTGTCCTTCTATACAATTTGACCTTAAAAAACCCTACTGAAATGTTACGATATATATAATATATCTTACATATTTGTTGTTTCTCCCCCCCCCCCCCCTAAACATCAAACTTCATAAACTTTCAAACGAAATATAGTAATTTTTAACCATAGTAATCAGCTGCATCCATGACAGCCAACCATTTTTGCAACCTTAATTGCGTATAAAAACTTTGAATAAACTCCTCAGCCGCTTCGTCGACACGGTACTCATCGTCATCTCGACGATCCTTTAACACCAATGGCGACTCTCTACTAATCTTCTTGTCTCTCCTTCCCTTCGGTATCACTAATGCCTTTGGCAACGGTGACTCGTAATCGCCCGCATCCCTACACCCTCCGAAACCAATACCGTCCTGTGTTCGGGACGGTGTTGCGTAGTAACGGTAACGTCCCGATTTTTGCTTCCGGCGATGCAAGGGGACGTAAGCTCGATGCGACGGACTAGTTCTACAACTGAACTCGTACTCCATCGGCGATACGAACGAAAGGTCCACGTCTCTCGACCGGCAACTCAACGAAGCCTCGTTTAATGCTTTTCCGACGACCTTCCCACGTTTCATCAAGAATTGGAGGTCGTCAAGCACGAGCTTTCCCTTTGAGAAGCCTTTTCTCACCAGGAAGAAACTCAAACGAGCCAAATCAGATAGCTTCTTGGTGATAAAGGGTGGGCTTGGTTCCATATCTAGAGGGAGAATTAGGGTTTTTTTTCTTAGGCTTTGTTGTGGGAGAAGAATGTAGGAGAAGAGATCATAGATTAGGGTTAATATTTATTGAAGAAAAATATGAAAAGTTGATGAGTGTTTTTCGTTTTGGTGCTGTGTGTTATGATTACTTTCCCTTTGCTTTTGTATTGGTTTTCTTGTGTATAATGTTTATTTGTCTTCTACCATGAGAGTTGTGAAATTTTTTAAGCAAAAGTGTATTATTTTTCAATTGCATCCACTACTAAAAGGGGTTTGATTTTGATTGAATTGACCAACTGTGTGTGTTTTCTGGTTTTTTTACTATCATTTCACCATTATAGGTGCCAATGAGAGGGAAATGATTATTAGAATCTTACCTGTAATCATATTGTTTACATGAAATTTACGCTAAGATTTATGATATTTGTTAATATCTCTTGGTACGGATTTGATTAAGAGATAATTCATGAGTTGGATGGATTGAGTTCAGTGATAAAGTTATGGTTGAATTACGAGTGATAAATTGATAAATTTTGAAACGAAAATATCTTAAAAGTAAGTAAATTGTAAAATTAAGAGAGTTACTGTTTAATTTCATTAACCGTAAAATTGAAAGGTCTTAAAAAATAATTAAATAAAAAAAATAATCGGTCAAACAAAAAATTTGAGAGAGACAAAAACTTAATTACAATGGTTTCAAAGCTGTTAGTGACCTAAAATGTAATTAACCCTCAAATTTGAGGGGCAATTGCTCTTTTCACTCACTATGTAAATCTGTTCTTGACAGGGATGAACACATGATTTTATGTTAGGAGGTAAACCTATAAAATTTTAGGGGGCAAAGTTATAAAATTTTAGGGGTGCCAAAATAGACTTTTAATAAAAAAATACATAAAAAATTTCTAACTTTTTAAATCATATACAAATTTTAAATTTCTTAAGGGACGACCTCCTCTCTAGTCCCGGTCCATCCCTGGTTCCCGATTGAGTGGCTTAGAATTAGAGATGGGCACGGGTCGGGTCGAGTCGTGTTTTTGGCCCACCCGAACCCGACTCGAAAATAAATATCCTAAACCCGCACTCGACCCGACCCGACCCGAAAATAAATATACTAAACCCGACCCGACCTATGTAAAAAAATAATTTTAGGGACCTAATTGTAAAAAAATAATTATAGGGGATTTAATGGCAAAAAATTATAATTTAAAGGACTAAATTGTAAATAAAAAATTAATTTTAGAGACTTAATTATAAAAAATATATAAAAGGACTATTTTATAAATATCCCTAAAAAATTTAGGAAAAACTACATAATTAGTCCCCCAGGTAGAGTCGAGTCGGATATTTTCCACCCTAAATCTGACCCGGCCCGACCGAATTTTGTGCATATTCTATCCGACCCAAACCCAAATTTTTTTAAAGAATCCGACCATATCAGACCGGGTTCAGTCAGAATCCGTCAGTCGGGTCGGGTTCTGTGCCCATTCCTACTTAGAATGCATTAAAATTTAAGTTTCAAAATATTTCTCAACTTATAAGACGATATTATTAAATTTACTGGTTTGCACTATCATTTCACCATCATGGGTCCCAATGAGACGATATTGTTTACATGGAAATTTACGCTAAGAGTTTAGATATTTGTTAATATCTCTTGGTAACGGATTTGATTAGGAGATAATTCATGAGGTGGATGGATCGAGTCCAAGACAGAGTCGGACAGGGACAAATATTGACAACCCAGATCGAATGGGTTTATTTAAAAAAATTTAGAAGCTTCAATTAATTTTTTTAAAGATTTTGAAAGGTAATTTAAAAATTTTATAAAAAATTAGGGGATTAACTAAAATTTTTATAAAATTGAAACTTATTAAGAAGTTTTAAAAAATTTAAGAGGGAATTTAATTAAAATTTTAAAATATATATCAATTTTTAAATTTTTTGAAGGGATAAATTAAAATTTTTAAAGGACTAATTATAAAACTGTCAAATTTTGGGGCCAAAGCTCCTACCGACTCCAATGAGCGTCCGCCTCTGGAGTCAGGTTTGAAATAGGATAATGAATTCATTAACTTTAAAATGAAGGTGGTTTTGTAAGTAAGTAAATTATAAAAGCGGCGAGAGTTAAAATTTAACCACTAATTTTAAAATTAAAATATTCAAAAAAGTAATTAAATAAAAAAATAAAGATTTAAATTAAAAATAATTGTGAGAGACAAAAACTTAATCGTAATAATTTTAAAATTGTTAATGACCTAAAATACAATTAATCTTTAAATTAGAACGGACAATGGCCTCTTCCACCCGTTATGTAAGTCGGTTCCCTATTGAAAAGTTCAAAGTTCTTACAAGATGAACGTGACTTAGAATGCATTAAAATTTAAGTTTCAAAATATTTTTTGAATGTATAAATTAATAAGACGTTGTTAAACTTAAAATAAATCCTAGATCCAATATACAATTTGTTAAACCATAAACTAGTGGCAGAGCCACATATAGTTTAGGGGGGTCAATTAACTCCACTTGATTTGTTGTGGTATAAGATTTTCAACGAATTAAATGGAGTTTTTAAGGAGTTAGTATAAATTTTTTTATGAAAATATTAGAATTGACCCCACTTGATTTGTTTATGGGATTAATAATATTTATATTGTAGTGGTATGTGAATTCTCATACCCAAAGTCTATTATGATCCCATTATATAAAAGTTCTGACTCCGCTACAGCCTTAAACATTACAAGTATAAAGAGTAAATCCCAAATCACCATGGCCATGATATTTACATATCACCTGTTTCATGCTAATAGTTTGAAATTTAGGTGTGCGTTTTAAGATAAGAAAGAAAGAAAGAAAGCTAATTCCATGGACCGACTAATACAGTGGGAAAGTGTTGGGAAAAAAGGAAAAGATATTGGCGATTCGTTATGTATTAATAATTATAGTTAAAGTTGGGTGTACTCCCACTTTATCCATTACATTATATAATGGAGTGCAATTTAAAATTTTAAACATTTCAAATAAATTCTTTAGCTTTTATTTATTTTATTAACTATTGGGTTTCATAATGATTACACAAGCTAGAATCCTATGGTTTAATTTAAGTCAGGAATTAACAAATATTAGTCCCTTGCAAGTGGGAGAACCAGCTGGTGGGTTGGAGAGAAAAAAAAGGTAAAAAAAATGAAGGAAATGACAGGTTTATGAACATGTTATAGCATATAGGAGTGTTTATGGTAGATTAATCGTATCGTTTAGCTTAAATGGTTAGTTAATCATTATAACGGTTATTAACTGTAACTTAACTGTTAAAAAATAGTTAACCATTAATAAACGGTTCGGTTAAATTTTCTTTTCAAATGTTCATTATTTCTTTTTAGAATAATAAATCTATCATTCCGATAAATATTGTATTAAAAATTTCATAAAAAACTTAAATAGAGAGATTTCAAACACAAACTTCATACTTCGTTTAAAAAAAGTACATATAGGTTAACTATTAACCATCTTTTTTAGAGATTCGGTTAACCGAAACCGTTTAACCTTAACGATTAAGTTAATTAACCTATAGAATGAACGGTTATACCGGTTAACGGTTATGTTTATTTTACACACCCCTAATAGCAAATAATTATATACGAGCATGCCTGTTTTATTTGCTTTATCTATGCAAAATTGGGGTTAATTCGAGGTTGATTCTATGATCATAATTAAGTTAGGGTGGATCTTGACAATGGATGATTTATTTTCGTGAGGATATTGCTTTGCAAATAGATTATTTTTAAAAATATTTTCATACATGAATCATGTAATTAGGGATGGGCACAGGTCGGTCAGGGTTTTTGGCCCACTCGAACCTAACCCGAAAATAAATACCCTAAACCCGACTTGACCCGATCTAAACATATTCTTCAAAAACACGACCCGAAAATAAATACATTAAACCCGACCACGACCTGACCTATAGAAAAAAAATAATTTTAGGGACCTAATTGTAAAAAAATAATTTCAGGGGACTTAATCATAAAAAATATAATTTTAAGGATTAAATTGTAAATAAAAATCCAATATTAAGGACCTAATTATAAAAAAATATATAAATAGGGGGTATTGTTATAAATATCCCTAAAAATTTAGGGGAAATTACACAATTAGTCAGGGTCGGATATTTTTCCACCCTAACCCCGACTCAACCTGAACTTAATTTTTTCATTAAAAAATCCTACTCGATAGGGTCGGGTCAGGTCGGAACCTGACCGGGTCGGGTAAAATGCCCATCCCTACATGTAATATAAATCTGTCAATTTTAGGGTATGATGGTCTAATTTAACATTTAAGTTTTGTGGGTTTATGTTTTAGGGTTTAGAATTTAAGATTAAGTTTAAATTTTTAAATCTTTATAGTTTTAACTAAGAAGTGTTGTGTAAAAAAAATTATACACCTTGCGTATCAAAATAAAACTTTTCTAATTGGATTCTATCACATTAATTTATAATTTTTAAAATTCTTATGAATTTAGGGTTACGGCCTAAGGTATAAGACGGTAATGCATTAGCTTCATTGCAAGTTTGAGGTTTTAGAAACTTTGTGGTCTTAAGTTTAAGTCCCAATCTTTTAAACTATGTTTGGGTTCTCATTCTAGATGTATTCTGATTTTCTATCACACCATGTGTGATTGTAAGCTTTATTTTGATTTAAATTTATATTTTAAATATTGACATGCTGATTAATTTAGTTTGTACGTTGTATTAATTATTTTTAGTTGTAATTATACAATTATATTGTTTGTTCTTGTGATTTGTGGGAGTAATTATATAAGAAACTAAGGTTTATATATATATATATATTAAAAATAGTTTGTAACCTGCCAACTTTTTTTTGAACAATTTCTACCTAAGAGAGGGAAGATGAATTTTGTTCTTATTTGGTCTTGAACCCACAATTTAAAGGAAAGTGAGAGTGTCAACCGAGAGTTTTAACTATATGCTCTAGAAATTAGTGACCAAAATTATATTATTATAGGTAAAAAGTAAAATTATAATATTTTTTTTGAATTAAACGATTGACTAAAATTGTAATATTATTTGAGTGTCGGATCGATAGTAAAGTGATTTTCTTATTTCACCAAACTAATTGGGGACCCATGTCTTTTGAATTAGCAGTAATGGTTAACTGATTGCAAATTTAATGGAGCGAATTTCTCAACTTAAAAGGTTTCTCACATGCAAAGGCTAACAAGAGCCTTTTTAATATGAAAAAAATCTAAGTATGTTTTCTTATGTCCAAACACAAAAAAATATTAAAATTAAATTTTAAACTCTAACCTTAAACTCTAAATCCTAAACCCTAAAACACACACTCTAAAAAATATACCTTACACCCAATTCCTTTACCCTAACCATAAACCCTAACCTTAAACTCTAAACTCATTTTCTTAAGATGGGGCACCAAAAGGGACATAGTTAGGGGCAAACGATTTCTATCCATTTAATACAGATTTTTTAACTTTCTTAAATGATAAGCTAGTCTATGTTTTAAGCCTTTGCATTGTCGTGGATGGACCGAAGAGTATTAGAATGCAGTCAGATTTTTAAAAAAAATTAAATTCATGTATAATTTAGGTGTATATTTTTTGAATAGTTTTAAGTTGATTACAATGTAGTATATGCTCATAATTTTCTTAACCTTCTGATAGCATACACTTTGCAGATAAAGTTGGTTGAACACAAATCTTCTATGATGAACATCATCCTCTTTTTCACTATGATCACTCGTTGAGTTCAATTTAGATATCCTTTTGTATTCCTATCTATTTTCTACTTTCATACACCCTTAAATTTCTAATATAATTTCCTAAAAAATTGCACCTCTAAACATAAAATTTTATGTTCGTTTCTATATGGGACCGACAATTCATGTTACTCTAATTTGAGTACAAGCATTGAATATTGCTAATGAATTTGGTTTGTGTTTTAATATTTTATTTTTTATGTATTTAGATAATAAAAAGTTATTCGAGATATACGTGTTGTGTAAACTTATGAGTCTAATTTAGAGTTTAGAGTATAAAGTTTTAGGGTTAAAAATTTCATATTTAAGCTTAGAATTTAGGATTCTGAATTTAAGATTTAGAGTTTAAGATTTAAAATTTAAAATTTTAAAGTACAAATAAAACATAATTGTGTAAATTTTAATTTACACGAACTCTATAAATAAAAAATATATCTTAAAAAATTCTTTAAAGTTTATAATATTATATAACATTTACCTTATTTAAGTATATATAGAACATAAAATATTAAAGGCTTAATAGTTAAAAATGTGCTTAACCTATACTTTTTTTTTCAATTTGGTGCCTAACGTTGTTTCGGGCCACTTTGGTGCTTAACGTTTCATTCTGTAACTTAAATCAGGTTTTTCTGTGACAGACGTTTAAAATTTTCCATTATCCAATAAAAACATGACACGTTGCATATTTCTGGTATTTTCTTTAATTATTATTTTTTTAAATTAGAAAATCTTTAATTTTATAAAAAACCCAAAATCTTTAATTTCTCTAAAACCCTCAAACCCAAACCCTAATTTCCTCCCCTCCTACCACAGATTCAATCAACACCGACCACTTTTGCCTTCGTCGGCCCCTCACGACTGAAATCTCCATCATCCCGTTGTCGAATACCATAGAATAAATCGTCAATTGCTCCATCGATGAACATTCAAAAATGAAGAAAAAAAATAGACCGATTGAGTTTCTAACCGACGGCTAGAGGGAAGAGGGTGGTAAACGGTGAGGTACCCGACGCTTGGGTGGTGAAAGATAAACCGCCAACGTGTGAGGGATGCCGGACGGTGAGGGAGATATGATATGAAGGTTTGATTGAAAGAAATTAAAACTTTGAATTTTTTTGAAAAACTTATATTTGTAAAAATATCAAAAATTAAATAAATACAAAATATGTCACGTGTCATGTTATAATTGGATAACGAAAAAAAATATCGGCCGTTGATAAAAAAAATTAATTTAAGTTACATAATAAAATATTAAGCACCAAACTAAAAAAATTGTAGGTCGGACATTTTTTTACTGTTAAGCCAATAATAAAAGAAAGAAACATTACAAGATTAGTTGCGCTAAATTATGCTCAGATTTCTCAATCTCGTCATCGGGCAAAAAGCCCACTTGTCCATGTCCAGGTCAAGTTGGGCTGTGGTCCAATTTCTAGGAAAAAATTGTATCTAGGTACGAATTTCTAGATAGTACAAATATAATATAGAACATAAATATATAAACTTGATAAACTTTATATTATAATTATATACTATTGAAAAATGGTAATACGTAATTGAAATATATTTATATACAATTAAATTACGACAATTCGTATTTGAAATAAATAAATTATTTTTGTTTTTTATATATTATACGAGTAGAAATCGTTTGTCATTTTCCAATGTCCCTACTTATGTTCCATCAAAAATAGGTTTATGTTTAGGATTATGGTTTAAGGCAGTGGCGGAGCCATATATTGATTAGGGGATCAATTGACCCCACTTGATTTATTGTGGTATAGGATTTTCGAATTGTTAAATGGGATTTTCAATGAGTTGGTATAAAAATTTTCATAGGAAATGTTAGAATTGACCCCACTTGATTTGTGGGGTATGAGGTCAATAATATTTATATTGTAGTGGTATGAGAATCCTCATATCTCATACTATACTCTGACCCTGCTATATAAAAATTCTGGCTCCGCCATTAGTTTAAGTTTAAGGTTTAGGGAATTAGGGGTGGTTGTATTTTTAGGGGTAAAATTTAGAGTTTAAGATTTAAAATTTAGGTTATGAGATGAAATATGAAATTTTGAAGGGTTTAAGAAAATAATGTTCATCTTTCATCGCTAACAGGACAAATACCAACAAATAGAATGAAGAAATTTTAAATCCAAACCACCATATATAAAATATATATAATATCTGTATATGGTAACCGATTTAACTATAAACCCTTAACTTTCTAAAAACAAATGCATGTTCTTTCAAAAAATTAATTAAAAAACACAATTAGATCTATCCTGCAAGATGATTAAAACCAATCTTTTAATCTCTAGAATCTAATCTCTTCTCCATCCAGTCGATTATGTTCTGCCCTATTTCTTCGCGCTCCGGCTCGAACAGAAGGTCGTGCAGGAAACCGTCGTAGAGCCTGATGTCTTTGAACTTAGAGGCTGCCTCGTTGTATAAGTCCTGGGAGGCAAGTGGATCGGTGACTTTGTCTGCAGTTCCATGCAGAACGAAAAACGGGACGGTCACGGACTTGAAGTTCCGCATTAAGTATGATGAAATGCGCAGTATTTCGTGCCCCGTTCGGACCCTTATCGGACCGGTGTAGACCAAGGGATCGGAGTACTTGGCCAATAGTGCTGCAGGGTCCCTTGAAACCGGGATGCTCCTCTTGTTTGCAACTTTGAACTGGAGCTTGGGCACAACCAGAGAAAAAAGAGGAGCCACAGCCTGCATATGAACATGTGTACTAACATCATCCAATAGAAACTCGAACATCTCAACTACGAGTCCGGCCGAGAAAGGTTCAAGTTGAGCCTATGTATAGCATTAATAGGGTTTACAGTCCGGTCTAAAACACGGTTTCGAATTTTAAGCACAATTGTAAACCAAGAACAAGTAGGAGTGCTGGCCTAACACGCAAAGCTGGGGGCGTAAGCACAAGTTCTTCCACCATTTCTTCAATATGAGGATATGAAGCTGCCTGCAATTTCGAACCTTATTAACTCAACAGTCACAGTTCATAAACCAGTTACTTAAAACTAATCGACCGATATTCCATACAACACCTTTAAAACCACAGCTCCACCAGTTGAGTGACCAAAAAGGAAGCAAGGTACACCTGGGTTCTCTGCTTTTATCTTTTCCAAGAAAAACCCCTGAAAAAAGGAAACATGGTGAAAAAATAAAAAGTTCGAATGTGAGTGTCAGATACAGATATGTATAATAAGAGAAACAAAAAACCGAGGAGAACTTACAGTGTCTGCAACAACATGATCAAGTGAGGGAACATAACCATGCAATCCATCACTGCCGCCATGGCCTATATAGCAAGAAAAATTTTACTTCATTACTACAAATCAGAGGAAAATAAATGGGAAAAACAACACAAGTGTCAAATTCTGTACCTATCCAGTCCATGGCATAAACACCATAGCGGTAAGAAGTTAGTTGCTTTGCAAACAGAGCATATCAACCACTGTAAATGAACATCCCCATGAAACAGAATATGAGATTCTTAGAAGAAAAAAAACTGAGATGCTAATAGGATCCAGCGATGGATGCAGAACTTTATATTAGGGGCGAACCTATAAAATTCATTCTAGGGGGACGAACATAGATTTTCAATAGGAAATGCATAGAAAATTTATAAATCATATAGGAATTTTAAATTTTTAGGGGGACAACGCTCCTCTGGCTCCCCTCTAAGTCCATTCCTGATAGGATCAATTAACAAACTAATGTTTTACCTGTGCTCATTCAGACCATGTATGATGATCAAAATTCCCCTAAAATCACAAAACAAAAAGGAATTAGGAGAAAGTAGAGTAAATCATAAGGCCACAAAATTTCTCTCCATTTCTATTTAAGACACTCAATGTTCGATAATCATATCAATGTCCGACTATCATATTTGGAGTCAAGCCAGTTGTAACATCTAAATAGTGATAAAAATATCACGTAAATCATATCAAATTCTCTATCAGTCGATCTAACATGCAATACTCAAGATTCGTGTTTGTATCCTATACTATTATTGCATATCAATCGAGAAGAATTTTAAGTTGCTAAAAATCAAAATAAACACACGATATTAAAATTTTAATTTAATTTCATTTATTACCATTAATTCAATAAGAGAAAAAAGGGGAGAAATTGAATTGTCAATAAAGGGAATTTAATGTTTTACTTCAATTCATCGGCGGCGGGGAACCAAGAGCGGCAAAACATGGCGTTGCTTCGAACCCCAAAAAACAGGGACGTGCTCCAACGACACCGTATCTCTCCGTCGTCGTTTTGGAACCCCATGTCCCACCCCTCCGCTAAAGCTCTCCTTCTCATGGTGTCCTCCTCTTCCCGCCTCCATACCGACCTCCGTCTCGCGGTTTTAGCCGGCAACTGCGGCGCCTCAGCGGCATTTCCGACAGCCGTCTGACAATGGCGGCGACGAGGGAAGAGGAGAAGGAGGAGATACAAGATTACTGATTGAAGGAAAATGAACGGTGTTCTTAGCGTTCTTATGATCGGGATTATAAGATTGCTCGCTCCCGATGTCAATTGCTCCATCTCCGCCGCCATCTCCCCCGCCGTGGACATGGCAGAGAAGGCAATAAATAAATAAAATTAAAGATCGTTAAAAATGGAAAATGGTGAAAAATTAGCATTACGTATATGAAACGAAGAAGAAAGACAAAATGAAACCATAATTTCGGAATTCAGTTGAGATATTTATAGCGCGCGGGGTGGTTTCAGACAAGGAAAAGAAACGGAAATTAACTGCGGTATGTGACGTGGCCGTGTATGATTGAGTTGTGATATGATTTTAGATTTTGCATGCAACATTAACGGTGATGATGCGGCGCGTGCATTTCATCATTTGAATAGGAAAGTGAAAATGTTATGGAACTAAAAAAGTCAAGCTCACACAACTAAATAGTCGCGAATAATTAGAGGAGAAATTTGGTCGGCAATTTGAATGAATCTTTGAACATAATATTTTTTTAGATGAACGCATTTACTTTTAGTCGGAGATAACTGTATCACACATTCTTAAATTATGATTTTTATTATTTTTAATTAATTTTAAATTTTTAAATATTTTAATTTTATCTTTAAATTATAACTGACATTCTAAATTAATCTTTCATTTTTTGAATGTTCCAGTTTTATCTCAAAATATGACACTTATTTTAAATTGATCTCTAAACTTTTAAACGTTCTAATTTCATTATCAAAATATCGTTTATATCACATCATATTATTACATAATTCACAACAATATTACATGGAAATTAATAGTTTTTATAAGGCTTAAATAAAAAAAATAAGTGTCTAAAGTATACATATTTTGAACTTTAGATGCCCAAGTATTTTTTGCTAAAAATAGGTGCCTAAAGTTTACACCTTTACAATTTTAAGTGTCTGGTAGTTAACTACCGTTAAAAAAATTCTTTAACCAATCAATGCTTGACATATGACAAGATTTTGATTTTTTTAATTTTTGAAGAAAAAACATTTTTTAATATTTTAGAAAATCTCAAAATTCTTCAAATTTTACAAAAACAGTTTCTAAATCCGTAAAATTTCCCAAACCCAACCCCCAAATCGTCACCGCTTATCACCACCCCTGAACACACCAGTTTGGTCGTTGGACCTAGCCGGTCATTTCTCCCAATACATCATTGCCGAAAAACGACAAATAGCATGCCAACCGAACTTTGATTTCGTATTCGAAGTTCGATGTTTGGCTGACATGCCATTCATCGTTTTCGTTGATGTCGTGTTGGGGGAAATGATCGGCTAGGTCCGGCGACTAAAGGGGTGTGCTCAAGGGCGATGATCGCGGCGGAAGCGGTGGCGATTTGGGGGTTCGGGTTTAGAAAATGTTAGAGATT
Organism: Hibiscus mutabilis; assembly: GCA_019671005.1. NCBI lineage: Eukaryota > Viridiplantae > Streptophyta > Magnoliopsida > Malvales > Malvaceae > Hibiscus > Hibiscus mutabilis. Next base: position 47,110 of record JAGYYJ010003120.1, read on the forward strand.
TAGAGTCTGTTTTGCAAAAATTGAAGAATTTTGGGATTTTCTAAAAAATTATTTTTTTAAAAAATGTTTTATTTTTAAATTTTGAACAAAAGGAAAATAAAGATTTCACATGTCTTGTTTTGATTGGTTAACGATTTTTTAATGGTAGTTAACTACCACGCACCTAGAATTGTAATGGTATAAACTTTAGGCACGTATTTTTAGCAAAAATACTTTAAGAATCTAAAGTTCAAAAGATATATACTTTGGGCATTTATTTTTTTGTTTAAGCCTTTTTATAATACTTTTATTAACATAGGGTATGAAGAGCATATCCTGATAATCTGAAAGTTTCAATTTCACTTTCAAAAATTTAAGGATCAATTTAGATTAAGAGTCGTAGTTTGGGATGAAATTGAAATATTCAAAAGTTTGAATGACCAATTTAGATCGAGAATAATAGCTTGATGATAAAATTAAAACATTCAAAAGTTTTAGGATCAATTTAGAATGAGGTATTGTTATATTTTATTTAATGATAATTTTAATCCTTTAATTTTTAGGCTATTTTGGAGACCCCAACGAAATTACATGAAAATGTAATTACTAGCCTTGTAATTATACTCCCGTGTAACTACTAGAATTGTAATCACCTAGACATGTTTGACAAGCACAATGTATATAAGTCTTAATTTCTCATGTCATATTTAATTATACAATTTGTAGTTACATAATTATATAGTTTAAATTCTAAATAATATTAATTACTATAAAACTAACCTTCAACCCCATAAACATTTTATAAACATTCTAGTAAGTTTTCAACAATAAAATTACTACTGAGCAAGCACATTTGGCCGGTTGTTCAAACTGTTTATCTTTGTTCCCCTATTTTCTTTAAGTTATAAGTTCTAGACCCACCAGTAGCACCCTTTTCTTTTCTCTAGAATGTCCCCTTACCCAGAGACGAAATTAAGATTTAATAGAAGTAGTAAAATCTTCTAACTTTAAAATTAACAAGAACATAATAATTACTTAATTCAAAAATTGAAAGACCAAAACTTAATTTACAAGTATTCCAACTAGTATAGACTATAATTGTAAACTACCTATTTAATACTTTACTTATTTTCGTATTTATATTTTGACCATTATTTTTTTTGGGGGGGGGGGGGGGATTGTAAACATTTTTTTTTCTCTCAATATTTAACAGAAAAAATATAATCCCAGACAGCCAGCCAGCCAGCCAGCCAATGGCACAAATCGGCTAAAAATATTGAGGAGCTGAGCTGAGAATCAACAGAACATTGACGAGATCATGTCACACTCACAAAACAAAATAGGGAAAATATCTTTCATTTCCTTACATTAAAAATGTTATTTTATTACTTAAAACATTTCATCACTTCCCTTTTTATATGTTAATAATAAAAATCTTATATTTTTATAGAAGTTTAATGAAAGAATTATCATGTGTTTAATTTTTCAAAGTCCAAAATTGATTTAGTTCACCCAAGTTAGTCTGGATCGATTAATTCATTTGTTACAAAATTCGATCGAAATTTAATTAATTGCACCGTACATCTTCAAAATGTGCTCCTCATTTTGAATTGATTTCAAGCTTTTAAACATTCCAATTGCATCTTCAACTTTCATTCTAAATTAATCTTCAAACCTTTGAACGTTATAATTTTATTATGAAATTATCTGTATAGGCTAATCATATCACATACTCCTATATATTAATAAAACCATTATAAAAATTATTAATGGTTGTATAGACACTCATGTGTATCATGTAATAATATGACGTGGCATTTTATTGCCTATTACAGAGCTGGAAAGTCAGTTGGGTTACTTGAGTAATTGAGTGTACAGTAATAGGGCTTTATGGCATTGGTTTCTCATTTGCTGTGAGATCAGGTTATGGTTTGTATTCGGATTTGACATTGACATGGTGAATTCTTTTTTCTGTTAGATTTAGTGAGGTTTTTTAACTAAGCCCATGTTTATGCCGTGTTGCTCTAATCAATAAAATTTGTCTTCTTTTTCAAAAAAAAATATATGATGTGACATAGACGATAGTGTGGGATGAAATTAAAACATTTAAATATTTGAGACTAATTTAGAATGAGATGAATAGTTTTGGTGATGGAATTAGAACATGTAAAAGCTTGAAGACCAATTCAGAATAGAAGCCAATAGAAGCCATGATTTGAGGATGAAAATTAAACACTCAAAAGCTTATAGATCAATTTAAAATGAGAGCCATAGTTTAAAAAAACATGTGGTACAATTAATTCATCAAATTATTTAATGATTTTATAAATTTAATTAAATCGGTTAATGAAAATTCAACCGACTTAATAACAACGCAAACCCATGGTTATATCTCTTTGATCTAAAAGAACAAATTTTGTGGTGTAATACTTTTTTAATAGTCTTAAGCTAATTACAAAGTAGTATATGTTTATACATATTCTTAACCCTTTGACAATGTACACACGTCTTACAGATAAAAAAATTAAACTCGAATTTTTTAAGATGTAGTGTAATGCTTGAAATTAGTAGGTTTGTAAACATTGAAAAATAAGAGGGTTAAAGGACTTTTCATGATAATGTTTGTGGAAATGCAACAATGTTCATGGATGCACCATATAATTCTTAAAGCTCTTTAGACATAATTATTAAAGTGTTAATTTCCACTTATCATGTCTCTTTTGTTTTTTTAGGGCTAAAGGAAGTGACATGAATGGTCCAAAAATCAAGTTGCCATCCACTTATGGTGACACCAAACATCCTTTTCTCCCCTTGCCCTAACTTTTTAGTGACAATCTTGGGAGAATAAAAAATAGCCTCAATAATTATGTTCATTATTGAAATATAGGAAAAATTAAAAATCGATCTGAATGGTAAATTTTAATTTTATTATATTTAAATTACATGTAGTGTGATTATTATTTCAATTTTAATATACAAATCTTTAAAAAAATTGAATATGTTAAAATAATTTAAAAATACAATAGATTTTATATTTAACGTTTTTTTAAAATATTATTTTTTTGTTATACTATCATTTTAGTCGATATAAAAAATAGTGACCAAATGAATATATGGTGCTTGTAATTTTTAGATAGGGACTATTTATTCTATTATTTCAAGCAAAAATAAACTAGAAAAAAAAGGTCAGAATATACTAATAATCAGTTGGTCTAATGAAATAAAATCAGCTAAAACATTTTTTCAATAGATTTAGATAAACATACAATTATATGATATAAATATGCAATAACAATATATGATTAAACAATGTAACTAATGAATAAAATTATATAAGCGTGAGAGATTCACTAATTGGTCTAGTGGTTATGGATGCTCATCCGCTTCATATGTTGTGTGGATTAGAACCCTAACATTTATCTTGAGAATATTATTATAACACTGCTTAATAAAAAAGAATTATATAAGTGTGACGCTAATATACAAATAAATGCATTTTGGAAAGTCACGATGTTATTAGATTTAGATGTAATTATACTGTTGTAACGTGTCATAATTCGTGGGTCTCGTTGAATTGGACGTAATTAGAGGCCTCTGATTACATTCTTCAATTCTTAGGAGGACATATGAGCACGTAATTTCACTCTTCAATTTTATAATTTAAACTAATGCAATGTAATTACAATATATATATATATTGTCAAACAGGACGTAAAGAATCATAATATAATTACATCCTACTGGTCAAACATGTCTAGAAAATTAATTTTTTTATTATTAATATTGCACTTACTTTTTCATGAAATTACATTATGAAATTAAAATACGTCCATAAAATATTTTAAATATAAGTTTTAATGTTACAAAATATACAAATTACTAAATCTAATTATTTCAATCATATGTGGTACAAAAGAAAGAAATTATAAAATATATATTGAATTAAATTAATATATTTAAAGCAAGAGACAATTTTGTTTGTAAATTAAGTCGACACATAATTAAAAAAAACCATTTTTAGATTTAAATTTGGTCCAACCCCACAACACGTCTTCACCATAAATATATCATAAAATATTAAAATATATTTTGATAATTTTATCTTTATTTAAACCCAACCACTGAAAAAACATATATTGTTCATTCTAGGAGACTCAAGTTCAATTGTTTTGTCTGTGAGGTGTGTATGTATTGTCGAAGGGTTAAAAATATGTGTGAACAGATACTACATTGTAATCACCTTTAGACTATTCACAAAAAAAAATTGTATCACGCGTCTCCAAACTTTGACTCTCATTCTAAATTAGTCCCCAAACTTATAAACATTCTAATTCCACCCCCAAATTATCAATCTATGCTAATTAAATCCCATGTTAATAATATTGTTATAAAATTATTAATTTTCATGTAAACACTTATGTGTATTATGTAATAATATGACGTGACATAAATAATATTTTGAGGATGAAATTAGAACGTTCAAAAGTTTAGGGAACCAATTTAGAATGAGAGTTATAGTTTGAAAAAACTAAAATATCCAAAAGTTTAGAGATCAATTTAGAATAAAAACATAAGTTTGATATGTACAGTGCAATTAACTCTTCTTATTTTATAATTATATTTAAATGGCAATAGTTTTATCTAAACTTGAATTAGGTGTCGGATTGTTGGTAACTCAAGTGGCCCAAACCTTTTTTTCCCCAAAAGAGTTCAATACACTCCCATAGGGCTCTTAGCTCATAAACACACATTACCAATAATATGGTCCAGCCCACTTAAAAAACAAAGCCTGCTTTTCATTTTTCATTTGTTTATAATCGAGTTAAATTATACGTTTCGACCGTATATTATACTAACTAGAGAATTTAGTCTATGTATTTAATTTACATAACTTTATTTTGAAATATTATAAATTTTAGGAAAACTACATGGGTGGTCACCAAACTATCACCTTTTTCCTGTTTTGGTTATCCAACTAATTTTTTCATCAAAATCATCCCTCCCGTTAGATACCTTTTCTATTTTGGTCCTCTCCGTTAAAAACCTAACGGAATCGCTGACTTGGCTTTTTTTGGTCACCTAACTATCACCCTTTTTTGTTTTTGGTCACCTAAGTATCACATTTTCCTATTTTGGTCCCCCTCCTAGTTGGTCGAATAAAAAATATTATAACATATCATTAGGTTTGACGGGAGGAATCAAAAAATACTATAAAATGAAAATAAATAAAAAATTCCAAGTCAACAATTCTGTTAGTTTTTTAACGGAGGGACCAAAACAGGAAATGTATCTAACGGGAGGGACGATTTTGACGAAAAAATTAGTTCGGTGACAAAAACAGGAAAATAGTGATGGTTGAGTGACCACCAGTGTAGTTTACCCTATATTTTAAATCACTAACACGACTATTTTTTGTTAGTAAACTTATGTGATTAAAACCCAGAATTCGAAAACTCAAATTTATTAAATTGACATTTATAAAAAAAAGTCCTACTCAACATTACTGCTTATATATATATATATAAAGGTAACATAGATGATAGTGATTTGGACTACGTCAAACATTAATGATAGAAGGAGTTTACGGTAACTAAATTAAAATATAATGACTAAATCGTAAAGTTAAGAACAATACATGGACCAAAATCACAACTTATCCTTGTAGATTACTATCAATGAATCTGATTCCACGTACTTTTTTTTTCCTACTAGACTTAGTTTTTTAAATAAAGCACACGATAATATTTTTCTTGTATGATTTTAATCATACTTATCGGAAAAAATCAAGTTAAAAGGTTTCATTACGTGTGAATTTGATCAATATATTAATTTTTTGGCTAAAGGATACTTTGGCCCTTGAGTTCAACCCAAAAAATCAATTTTACACCTTGACGAAAAACGTATCTAATGTGGCCCTCCAGTCCGTAAAATTGATCAAATTGACCATTTGACCAACGTTGATCGTTAAACTGCTGACGTGGTAGTTAACGGTGATGACGTGGTACCCCATGATGCTAATGTGACAGTACATGTGGGATGATGATGTGACAGAGGGGCTGAATTGATTATTTTAACAAAATCTGAGGGCATAATTGATTTTTTTTTACCAAATTTAGGGGCATATCTGATTTTAATTAAAAGTTTGATAACTTACTTAACCTTTAAGCAAAAAATAAAAATATATTAAGAAAATATTAATAAAATATTAAAAAACAAGAACAATATAATGAATTAAAAAATTAAGTAAAAGCATCAAAATTTAAAATATCAAAAAGTTATAAATATAAAAAAAATTAAATTTTAAAAATATTTATAAACCATCAGAAAAGTCTTCGATTGTTTCTCGTTATAGTAAGCGTACTAATGCTCTTTGAACATATTTTTAATTGAAACATCCTTGTATTAGAGTAGTAATAAAACTAAAATTCTCTTTCATTTGTCTACATCAAATATTAATGAGCATCAACTTGATGTAGAAAAGCGAAAAAATTGAATTTTATTGTTACTCTAGTACAAGGTTGATTCCACTAAAAATTTGTTTAACGAATAGTAATACTCAGATTGACGAGGTCGAAGACTTTTTCGATGAAAGTGTTCAATTTTTTAATATTTTATATACATTTTTGTATTAAGTTTTTATATTTAATTTTTATCATTTTATAATTTTTAATGCATTTTAAAATTTTATTTTCAATAATTTTTTTGAATATTTTATTTATTTTTATTAACTTTATGGATTTTTATAAAAAATTAAAGAATATTTTGATTTTTGTGAGAGTCCTCACTTTGCTTATTTTTAAAATTATCAGAGACCCAAAGGATATTTACACCAATTTGTTAATCGATTTTTCATATATTCCATTTGTAAAAGTTCAACTCGAAAAACTAAATTATTTATCTAGTTTTATTCAAAAACTAAATAAATCGATTAAATTAACTTAAAATTTAAAAAAATTATTTATTCGGTTTTAATATTTTAAAATTTTAATAATTTTCTAAATTCTTATTTTTAACTTAAATATTAAATAAGTTATCAAACTTTTAATTAAAATCAATTATGCCCCTGAACTCGACAAAAAAACCAATTATGTCCTCAAATTAGGTTAAATAATCAATTCAGCCACTCTGCCACGACATCATCCCATGTGTATTGCCACGTCAGCATCGTGGACCGCCACATCAGCACTGTAGCGGTCAACGTCGATCAAAAGGTCAATTTGATTGATTTCGCGGACTGGAGGCCACATTAAATGCGTTTTTCGGCGAGGGGAGATTATTTTTTTTTAGGTTGAACTCAGGGACAAAAGTACCCATTTAGCCTAATTTTTTCTATTTAGTTTGTAGCTGTATCAAAGGCCTCGTATTCATTGTTTATTTTCTTGTTGAGTAGGGTTTAGAGAAAAAAATTGTATAAAATGACTACGTCATGTTAACATACATTATATCAATATATTTTTTTATAAATATGATTATGAATTATGATACGGTTTGAATGAAAATGATACATGCTAACATGATTATATAATCATTTCGCCCGATCATTTTTCTATATATTAGTTAGAAATAAATTTTTGAGTTTTTAATAAACTAAAGAACTGTATTTTTTGTACTTTAAATGGCTCAAAAAATAGATCAAATTATGTTTAAATTAATCAAATAAACTCAAATAAATTTAGATTAAATCTACTTGCATTAAGATTTAAATTCCAGACGTCAAAATTACCTCAAACTCTTCCCTACCAGTAAACATAGTCCCATTGCAGAATTTCATGCTAATTATGCAGACATAATTCATTTATTTATTTTATCTAAATATTATTGGTCTCGGATTTATTTTATCTAAATATTACCAGTAAGCATAATCCCATTTACTATGCGGCGGTTACAAGAAAATTTTTAAGTTTCTCAAAAATTTTCTTTTTTATTGTATTTTTTCTTCGTCGACGGCGACCTTTGGTCGTTTTGCTAGTTTTGTATATAAATAAACTTCATCTTTGCTGATGAATATTTTATTTTCAACTTTTTCTTGTTTTTTTTGTTTTGCCAGATTCTTATCACATCTGCTTTTATGACAGTTCTTTCGTCTGCTTTTATGGTATTTTCTTCGTTTGTTTTTATAGCAGTTATAGTCTGTGTTTGTGACAGTTGTATGTCTTTTGATAGTTTAGCGTTCGGGTGACGAGTATCAATGAACGTTTTTGTCAGCGAAGAAGGCCGATCTATATATGCTTATGATTCTCTTTTGTGGTTGTACCGATATGTCAAGAATAAGTAACGGAAGAATTTACTTTCTGCATAGAGCACTATGGTCAAAGTAATTGTTTGCTGGATTTCATTCAGAAGATTATTCAAGTTCTTCTGAAAGGGATAGGGTTTGTATTTTAATGTCTTTCACACCCTTAAAATTTTATTGTATTTATTTTTCCGCTTTAAATTTTCAATGTTTGCGGTGTGATACCTTTGTAATCCTATTACTTTGAATATAATCAAGTTTATTTTTTTAAAAAAAAAGATATCGCAAAATTTTATTATGAGGCGACTCTCTTAATTCAATTTATTTTATTTATATTGTCAAAATTCAAATCACAAACTTTACTAAAACAACGTAACGCCTTATCTTATTAGATCTATCGAGAGTGGCTCCTAATTAATCTAATTCGATCATACAACTTTTCCACATAAAGTCGGAAAAGCATTTAACAAAGTTTTCAATAATCCAATAGAAGAAAAAAGGAAGAAGCCAAAAGCTAATTTTCTTCCTTTTCCTTCGGGACCCCTGTGAAGAGAGAACCCTACTTTCTTTCATTATATATATCGAATCACATGCAAGCTTTGAAGTATTTCTCGTGAAATTAGGGTTCTTTTGGTTTTGGAGTAGTGTTATTATGTTGTTTCAGAATTTAACACACTTGGAATTTGTATGGTTGGAACAGACAATCTCGTGAATAACCATAAAACCTGATCCAACGAATAACTTTCATCAAAGCATATCCGAGACTAACTGTATTTCATTATATTCCTATAGCAAACTTAACTGTTCGATTTAGCTGCGATCGGTGTTTCTAATTACTGCCCATATAATATATATATATATATATATATATATATGGGTTTTATTATTTACATCAATGTGTTTGATAAAGCTAGCAGCCACCCAATACCAGCCGGTTGATTCTTTAGTGTTTAAAGTTCATATACTACTTCATGGTATAAGGGAGACAATTCGATGCAAAAAGTATCGTGTGATATCACAGGAGAGTGTCACATGTTTCTATCATATCATCAATTAACGACATTAATTTCAAAAATATTTCGAAAGGCGGAAGCAAAGTACAAGGTTACATTTACCATTTAAAAAGTACATACACTACATTTGAAGATTTGACAAATTAAGTGCATAATCATTGATACCATTGTCCCTAAACTTAACGATATCGAAAAAAAAATGTTGTTATCCCTAAGATTTTGTTTGGTAGAGAGAAAAGAAAATTGGAAGGATAGAAAATCGAAGTGATGGAAAAATGGAAGGATGAAAAATACATTTTTTTCTTTTTATCGGTGTACTTGGTTAGGAGGATGAAAAATTAGAAGGAAAATAAGTTTCTTTCCTCTCTATTGCTCGGTACAATGGAAAAGTGAGAGGAAAGAAAATTAAGCTTTGAAAACTATAGTTTATTTTTTATTTTATGATTTAGTCCAACATTTTTAATATGATAGTCCCTAAATTTTATTTAATATGAAATTAACCCCTATATATTTCTAATTTTTATAATTTAATCTAACAATTTTCATATAAATTTATTTTTGTTAAATTTAATCCGTAAATTTTTTTTAATTCAAAATTGGCCCATATGTATTTCTAATTTTTTTCATAATTGAGACCAATATTTTTAATATGGTTTTATTTATGTTAAGTTTAGTCCATAAAATTTTTATTTAATATGAAATTAACCTCTATTTGTTTCTATTTTTTTATAAATTAGTGTAATATTTTTATAATTTAATCATGAGAGTTTAATTGTCAATGTAACACATAATACCCGGTCCAAACAAATCTATCCCGAATATCGAATGCTACAAATGACCCATTTGTGGCCTAAAACAATATTTAAAAAACAAGTATATTCGATTATATGAGAGTAAACAATCAACATGAAACTAAAGCATAACTTTTTAATTAAAGTCACTCGAGAAAATAAGCCTTTTAAAACTTTAGAAAAATGAATGGTTTAACAAAAAGACATTTTGGTAATTTTACAAAATTTAAATCCAAAAAAATATTCAAAACTTAAATACAAATTTAATATAAGTAGAAACATCTTATACCTCTGTTTTACTAAAAAATGAAATTTAAATCGAAGTAAATTTAACCAAATCATGGTTTAGGGACTAAAATATAAATGATTCATAAGTTGGATTTTAAGTTAACAACTCAGTTTCAGGGCCGTTTTAGACTCATTAATTCCAATAGACTTAATGGTATATTCGTGTTGAAATCAGATTTGAAATAGAGTGTTAATTACAAAAATAAGTAGTTTATGAGCTATTTTGAAAACATTCATAAAATATAGGGACTGGTTTTTCAAAATGTTAAATTAAACCTTACTTTATGAAATCAATATCATAATTGACACATAGACGAAGTTTGAAGTTAATTTGAGCTAAAATGAGTCCTTAATTGTATTTATAAAATTAATTGCTAAAATGTAAAGTTTGCAATTATAAGATATTGGACTAAATTATAAAATAGAAATAAATAGAGGTCAAGTCCAAATTAAATAAAATTTGGGGATTAAATTGAACAAAAATAAAACCATAGTAAAAATATTAATAAAATTATAAGAATTAGGAACAAATAGTGGTCAATTTCAGATTAAATAAATATTTTTGGGACTAAAGTAAAAAAATGTTATTATATTAAAAATATTGAATTTAATAATAAAATTAGAAACAAATAAGAGTAATTTTAAATTAAATAATATTTTTAGGGACTAAATTGAATAAAAATAAATTCATAACAAAAATATTGTATGAAATTATAAAAATTAATTATAAATATGGTGAAAATAAAAAATTTAATTTTAATTATAATTTAATAATTTTATTCTTAACGCATGCTAATTTTCACTTTTCTTTTTTATTTTTCATTCAATTTTAGAGAAAAAAATATTTGTATAAGAGCAAAAAAAAATTATCTCCCATCTTATTTTCTTTCCTTCCAATTTTTTTATTATACTAAACAACTCTTAAATTCATTTTCTTTCAAATTTTATTTTCTCTCCTTCCTACTCTCCGATTTTTCACCTAATTAAGCAAAACTTAAATGATCCGGATATATATTTTAGTAATAAATAGATTATATCTTATAATTACACACCAGACTTTTTCATATTCGAGTCCGGCTGTACTTAACAGCACTATATGAATCCCAGTGTCATCGTGAAAAATCCACTTTATTCTGGACTCTTTATCCATCCATCTCTCTCTCTCTCTCTCTCTCTCTCTCTCTCTCTCTCTCTCTCTTATTGATTGCATCTTGCAGGCTAAATAGTTTTCGGCGGTCCAAATACATTTTCCCAAAACTTTCTAGAGAAAATTACAACATCTATATATAAGTTAAATCCCAATCCTTTTCTTCCATTTCATATCTCTGTTATCTTATTTCAGCCATGGCACCGAATATGGAAACCAGTAACGTTGCTGCTGTCAACAAGCCTCGACGTCTTTCAATGGAGAGTCTCCAAAGAACTATATCCGACATCTCGTTGGAGCTAAGCAAAGAAACGGCCATCGATGCAACACAGCAATTTCTGCCTATGTCCGAAGTTGAGGACGCCAACTGCGAGTGCTGCGGCATGTCCGAGGAGTGCACTCCCGAGTACATTAACCAAGTTCGAGCCAAGTTCTCGGGGAAACTGGTGTGCGGACTCTGCTCGGAGGCGATCAACGAGGAGACCGAGAAGAATGGTGGCAAAAGGGACGAAGCTTTGAACGAACATATGAGTGTTTGCGTGAGGTTCAATCGATTCGGTCGGACTCACCCCGTGTTGTACCAGGCTGAGGCCATGAGAGAAATGTTGAAGAAGAGTTCGGGAATTAGGGGTAAGTCGATGAGTCCTCGAGACAAAGGCGGTGCGAAGAAGGGTGGTATCGAGAGGAGTTCGAGCTGTATGCCGGCTATCGCGAAGGAGATCGGTGATCGAGCAGTGGTGAACTAAGGGTCTTGTGTATGGAACAAGTCTTTTCAAATGTATGCAGTATAAATCTCACATAAATGGGGATATCTGGAAATCAAAAGTTCATTTTAGGGTTTCGATACGAAGAAGAAGACGAACAACTCTTGGACATGAATTGTAGGCCTTTGTTGTAGTAATTAGTTGTAACTTGTCTCTAACCAGTTTCTGTCGGTTGTACTTGAGCTACTGATCGTATGTTGTAGTGATATATTTGAGTAATTGTAATTGTATTGTGAATATGTTTATTTCAGTTATCATCGTACGCGTCCACTGTACATGTATATATATATATATATACACTATATATAATTGTTTTTGTCCTGAATAAGAAAATTTTGTTTGAATAATTTAGTTATATGTCTTAATGATGATAATACTATCGAGGGTTTTCGATTATTTCCAAAGAAGTAGTGTTCATTTAGATAATTGATCGTAAATATCAATTTTCTATACCGGCCATCTTCAAAAATTACTTCCTCCTTAGAAAATCTTAGCTGCACATGTCTTCTCTTTGTTTTTTAGTCTCTAATTATCGACAACAACACCTGTTTTGATGTTGGTCGTCCATCGATAGAATCCATCATTTCTTGTTCTTATATTTTCCATCGTTGTTTTTTTAATTTTTAATAAATAATTCTACTCTTGTAATACGGTTTACTCTACCTTTTGGTACGTTTTTCTCTGTCTTTTAGCACGCTTGTCTTTTCTTTATCGGTCGTCTGACCGTTTCTTTCATTGATTCTCTATCAGGGTTGAATCTGACGCCACCACGACTGATTAAGATGACACTCTTTTAGTTATCCTACCGATCTCCTTTTCCGGAACCTCGAACTAGATTTGGATACGTGATCACAATCACCGGTTCTTATACGCGATTGAGTTGTGGTAATGACCGTGTTGTTAACGTGTCTCCTTGTAATATGCATTTGTATGTTGTTTGTTGATGGTTTTATCTTTCATCGTCGATCTTTGGTGATGTTTGTATCCATATTTTGTTTCAAGTCTTTGGGTTGGGTTTTTATCTTTTCCTTGTATGATCATGTTATGATCTCGAGACGCTAGTTTTGTTTACTAAGAATAAGTCTGGAATATTTTTTTATTTACTAGGTTGTGAACTTTCATTGTAATTTTAGATATATCATCGTTTGATAAAACTAACGGATTTCAATTTTTTAAAAAATAATTGATCATAAATTTCTCGATGAGTTCGGTGCTGTATTTTCAAGGGGACTATGTATGATTTTAACCTAGAAACATATTTTTTAATAATATGACAACTAAATTTATTAGAAAATAAAATAGAGATATATTCCAACAAAATGAAAATGTAGCATAAAAATAACACAATATAGTAAATTGAAAAAAATACTAGAAAACGAAACATCATACCAGCAAAACACACGTCCAGTGAGCTGCAACGACATAGATGAGAAAAAACATTGGAGAAAGGAAGCAGAAAACAAAACTCATTGTCTTTATCCATCTACATGCTTAAAGATTGAAGTAAGAATGGTGAGCAAAACCAACAATCTTGCATGTTGCTTCGTAAGAACAAATCTGGCTACATAGACAAATGAACTACAAAAGTAGATCAAACTACTGCAAGACTATTGATAACCGCAAATCAGAATCGAGCTTTGTGAGAAAGTGTGCCATAAATTAAACAATACTATTAATGTGAGGACTTAATTAAAATATTTTAAAATTTAGAGACTAATTTAATACGGGTTACAATACAACTAAGTCATTGCTGTTTTCTATCCTTCTTTTTGGGCCCATAAATCCAACCAACTTCCTATAAGATTGGCCCATATACAGTTCCACTTTACAATGTTTTGGTATTTAACTTCCTATAAGAATTTTACATTACAATTGATGATTTCCTTAGCCCAGAAAAATATGAATAAAGGCTAGGCATGTTTATAACTGAGTTGGTACGAGTTGGACCAAAATAAATCTAGAGAAGATTTATTACTTAAATCAAAGTATATCAAAACTGATAATTCACACATATTATTATATATGACATGACTCGAATTTAAGAACTTAATGTTCTTAAATCTTAAGTTCTTAACCTTACTATTAAACAAATGAAAAAACTTTGATACACAGGCCGTGTATACTTTAGTTTATACGTGCCTTTTAGTTTTAGGGGTTAGGGTTTTAGTTTAGGGTTTAAAGTTTAGGGGTTTAGGTTCTATGGTTTAGAACTTAAGGTTAGTGTTTAGAATTTAGTGTATAGGATTTAAGGTTTAGGGTTTAGTTTTTAGGGTTAGGCTTAGGAATTTAAGATTTAGATTTTTATAGTGTAAATACACATGTTTGTGTAAAATTAGTTTTACACGGCCTGTGTATCAAAATTTTACCTTAAACAAATACGTCATCAACTTTTTAAAGCAAATAATTATACATGTGATATTTATTCCATTTAAATGTTAAATATGTTATATTTTTATAAGATATAATTTCCACGTCCGATAATAAAATTTCATGCTAGCTTTAAAATCTTACTCCTCAAAAATTGTTTTTCCATTTAAAAATTATACTTTTTAATGTTAAAATCAATTCATTTAAAAGTATTTTTTTGTTGAAAATATAATTATTTCAATGAAAATACTTGGAATTCAAATGTGTAAGTCAAAATATGTTTTTGTATTGTACTCCTTTCTTCCATCATAGATTTTAAGAAATTTTTTAATGAAGCACACGATAATATTCATTTGTATGATTTTTAAATTTAATAAAATCATATTTACTGATAAAAAAATCATTATATATTTGGCATTCGTTAGTTTACTCAAATCATAAGCTTTTAGCCAAAATGGGAAAGAAAGAAGGTCGTAAAATTTAGCTCAGATTTTATTAAAATAAAAAGGGTAAAGCAAAACGCACCCCATAACATGAAGAGAAATTTGATCATTATGTCCACTGAAAAATCTTAAACATAAAAAATAAAATAAAGCATGAAAACTTAAAGGACGTGAAAAGTACAAATTAAGACATTCCATTGACAATGTACTTCATTAATTACCTATAGAAATTCAGCAAATAATTCTCCATGTTTCTATCCATCTAGACGCTTATGTGGTGATGCAAACTGTCCCACTAGTAGTTCTAACATCATTGGTAAATTGTCACAAAAGGGATCTAACCATATGAGACATCAACCTTTCCTGATTAGGGACATGCATCGTGATAATCGCTACAAGAACACCAAACTATCACAAAAGTAAATGATAATCATTGTAACACCCTTAACCCGGATGTCACATTTGGGCCTCAAGCCCAAAACCCAACCATAAAATTTTGACCTAGTTTAGCCCAATCCATGAGCATTTTCCAAAACCCATTTGATTTCCATCCAAAACAATGGCATAATTACTACTTGAAACATATACAATGGAGCTCCTTTTAAAATTATATTATAAAAGCATTTGACTCGATCATTTTAGAATCCAAATACAAGTTACAACATACAATAGTTTCCTACGAATACACAATCCAAAGACCTAAGTACAGTACTCTGGAGAGATGAGGCGTTGAATTCTTTCACTGATGGTGCTCCTCCAAGCAACGTGTCAAACTTACTAACCTGCGAACGAAAACAATGATTCCGAACGCTGAGCTAACAAAGCTCAGTGGATACACCACCACTCAACCATGCTTCATGCAAATCATAAATAAAGCAATGCATCATAAAATGATATCATGGCAAGATAACGATGGCGCTACAATAACTGCCTAACACATAGCAACATGGATGTATGATCTCGCACACAGAACATACATATACGTCATTAAATCCACACATCATCACACAGATAATTCAAACAATATTAAGTGGGCCCCGCGTCCATACAACATCGGGATCCTACACTTTGAGTGAGGCTCGCGTCCACATAGCATCAGGATCCTACACTCTTGGGGATGAGGCCCGCGTCCACACAGCATCAAGATCCTCTACCCATGCTCGGAATCTCCCATCAAGCATCTTCGGATGAGGTCCACGTCCATATAACATCGGGATCCTCTATTCGGGAGTGTTCAAGGTTTTGCAATATACATTATCGGGTATCCGAATCCCACCATACAAAGACTCGACTATGTAGATGTCCTATAAGCACACATCAATGACTTTACTTCCACGCAGCACACAACATTAACACAAATGCTATACTGCACGCAGTTCTAACACATTTACTATCACCTTATGGTTTCCATGAATTACTATGCCACCCCATTAAACCTAACTATTTATTAATTGTTATAAAGGTTCACATTAGCCGCTTTCATCAGTTTATCTTATTATTCAAGGCGATCAAACTATATAGGCTCCCCTTCAGCACACAACAAGGGCCCTAATTACCACGCAACATCATTTGATCTACCAAGGATCTCTATGGGTTACTATCACAAGCAATTCACCCAACAATTACCAAGTTATTAGCCATTTATTCCATTCACGGGGTTAAACACCAGTTTCTCAGATTCAGTATTCATTTTATACCTTATGAGACCTATCAGGCTCTTTTCCTCGAATTATAGAACCCCTGAACTCAAAGTCAAATTCCTTGGGCAGATTGCCCAGCGAGTATCGATACGTCTACATGGGTATCGATACACCCATTATGGTATCAGTACTACCCCCTACGTACCGATACCCAGCCACCTGGCATGTTGTTTTGATACATGAATCGTACCTATATGCAACCATTACGTATTGATACCCTACCACCTGGCAAGCTGCCTTACTACGAGGACACATACCGATACACAACCCTTGCATATCAGAACCCCAACCGTATCGATACACCCTATTGTGGTACCGATACGAGATTTCACCACTGGAATTGGCAATGGAACAATGGTATCGGTATGCCCCTATCTTGTACGTATACCCCTTTTGTAAAATGCCTAGAAGAACTAACTTCCAAGAGAGCATATCGATACCGGCCTAGCTTGTACCGATACACGTGCCCAAAACTCCATTTTTGGAGTTTAGGTTTCTCTAGTTCAACCCCTTAACCTTAACCATTGAGTCCCAAATTACTCTTACATATTATGAGGAGTTGTTTAAGTGGATTCCTACCAAATTTTAGCCTTAACATCATCAATTTCAACATTCACCATTAAAGAGCAACCAAGGTCTATCCAAACCAAAAACACCACAACATGCATCAAGACTTATTTTTATGATTTCCAGGAAACATTGGGAGTTAGTAGTGTACTAACCTTAGATTAAAGCTGATGAAGAAACCTTCAAGGACCCCTTCCCATTCTTCCTCTTGAAACCTCAACTAAACCTCTTCCACCACCATTCTAAGTAAAGCCTTCCTCAAAATAAAGATCATTTGATGCTGAACAATCTTTCCTCCTTACCCAAAACGAGATTCACACTCTAGAACTCAAAGATTTAGTTTTTAAGGGTGGTTCTTTGGAAGCCAAAGATGAAGATGTGAGGAGTGGGAAGATAGGGGACAAGGTAACCTCACAAGTTCCCTTTCTCTACAGCCCTTCTAAAGAAATGTCCCCCAAACCATCCTCTAATTATGCTTTTACCAAACTACCCTCCTCACACTCCTCTTAACTCAAACCCAAACCAACAACTCAATCCCAAAATCCATAAACAATCCCAATAAGGCTCCCAAGGGCCCACCATCTCAGCCTAATCACGGAACTCATACCTCGGGTTAACTTGACCTTCAAATTCCAAAATTCGGTTCGTTACAATTATACCATAAGACAGACAAAAAACGTGCCACAAAGGCAAATGAAACAAAAAGCAACAAGATGTGCGAAAATGAGGAATTCAAAATAGAAAAGATTATTAATGGGAGTTAGAGAAAAATAAAAGAAATAAAAAGATCATCAACAATCAACAAGTATTGACCGACTAATCCAGATCAAATTTTGCATAGGCCCATTATAGGGTGACCCTCCCAATTCAATTTTCTCCATTTACAATGTCAATATTCAAATCCTTGACCTTGCTGGGACATAACATTTCAATATCCCACTAGACCAACTGATTGTGGGTGTATTATATAATTTTGTATATTTGTATATAAATTATTAATAAAATGACTGTTTTGTGAAAAAACTTTTATCAGAAAATTAATTATGGATAAAACCATGCAATGTATATATTCAAATACATTAGCAGCAGCACGAGAGAAGAAGGGTTTCTTTTTTTAAAATGTCCTTTTTGTTCTATCTTCTTCTGCAATTTGTATTCATAGGTTTACTAGCTAGCTAGGATATGGACCATTTTAATAAGCCTTTATTCTCATGATTTGCATGAAAACACACCATCCATTTATTTTATGTTTGTTTTATATAAAATAATAATAATAATAATAATAATAATAATAATAATCTCACTTCTCCTCACTAATCTATCCCTTATCCATCTACAGTTGGAGTCATGCACGAACACGTTGCAGAAAGATTTGTTAGATTCCCTCAAAATAATTAGAAATTTTTAAGAAATCTCAATATTTTTTATTCGATTTTGATTAATATAGAAAATTGATGGATAGAAATGGTTCCACGCCTCTCTGCCCAAAAAAAATCATTGCAAACATTGAACCGAATTGCAAAATTTTTATATCATATAGGGATTTTAAATTTTTAGGGGGCGACTGCCCCTCTATCCCCTTCTAGGTCTATCCCTAAATGGCAACATACATAAATTAGACAGCGAAGGGTGCTCGTGAATCCCTCACGAGTGTGCATGGACCATGCACGGGCTTCCGAAATTCCTTTCTTTCTTCTAGCAGGCGAACGCAACATGGATTGCCCATCTTTATATTTTAATAATGCATGCCTTTCGTCTTCGTGCATCTACTCTTTAATTTCCCCATTTACAACATCTCCCATCGCTATCTTCCCTTTCCAAATCTCAGCACACCATTTCCCTGCTAGTGGCACAATTTGTTAATTAATATTTGACATGATGATGCAAAGGTGATCCTCAAAATCCATTAAAAAATGAAAATTAGGTTAGATTACAGATATTTCTGACTGTAAAGTGTAGTCTTGAACGGCTGCAGTCTTTATATATAGTCTTCCATTTCAAAACTCGACTCATGTTCTCTCTTTTTGATCAAAGTTTCTAATCCATCAAAGAATTCATTCAATCCCTTCTCAATCATGGTATGTTATATTTCAATTATATATATTTGTGTATGTATTTCTTCTTTTACTTCTTATTTAGACTTGTCAATCTAGATTCAATTAATAAAGGTTTTGAAACTTTCAAGTTAATTTTGTTGAGTCATTTGAGTTGGGTTCGAGTCATTTCAGATTTAAGTTATCCGAGTTTAAACCAGTTGAATATTTTATGTTAAGGTCATTTTAAGTTTGAATTGTTTGAGGTTTGAATTTGAATTTGAATTTGAGATGATCAGGTTGAGTTTTCGACTTAAGGTGAGATATAAAATGTCTACTTATATATACAAATGGACGGACGCAAAATTTTATGTTACGAATGTGAATAATTATATTTAGTTAAAATATATGAGAATTTAAAATTTAAGGAAGCGAGATTAGATAATCAATATAAAATATAAAGAAAGTTCCTAAAATTTATAAAAATTTGAAAATTTTATGGCGCGACTTCCCCTGTCACCCCTTGTCATTCCTGTATATACATATGTTCTAACACTGATTCAAAACCCTAATTTGTGTCATAATTTTGCTACAGAACAACTACCAAAGGCCTCTCCGGAAGGTGGTATCCGATGTATCATGGGAAATCGAGAAGTATACATGTATGGCATTAGAATCTTCATCTTCAACTATAGCTGAAGAAGATGAAGTGACGCAAGCCGAATGCGAATGCTGCGGACTCAAAGAGGACTGCACCGCAGACTACATCACAAGAGTGAAGGGTGGACATTGCGGGAAATGGGTTTGCGGGCTATGCTCCGAGGCTGTAAAAGAGAGGTTAAACGCTGCTCCCATGGCGGCGACCATGGAGGACGCTGTGAGTTCCCACAGGGAGTTTTGCCAGAGCTTCAACAGCACCATGCGGCTCAACCCCAAACTGTCTCTTACCTGTGCGACGAGGGATATAGCTAAAAGAAGCAACGAGAGTCGACAAGGTTCCAACAATTCGGAAGCCTCAAAGATCAAGATTGCCAGAACCACTAGCTGTGTCCCCAAGATCGATCTTAATAAGCACTCGGTAGTTTAACGTAACAGTCGTGTAATAACGATTTTAGAGGTTTTCACAACACGGCAAATTATAACCGCATTTAAGATCGTAGTTATTTTTTAGGGAAAAATTACGCCGCAATGACCATAATATCTACAACAGCGATATTGCAACATCCGCAACCACGACCGCAATTTAATATTATAATTGATGTTTCTCAAGGCTTTGGTTAATTGGTTGGCTATAATTAATACTACCAGTTTAGCTACATGATCGTTATAATCACACAGTTTGTATTTCACCATTTCAAGAACAATGCAAATCAGATGAAGCTAATAGCTCGCATTGTTAGAAGATTCCACCATGAAAGCTCAGTCTAAGCATAAAAAATTTAAAACTATCCTACATTCTCAAACTATGACTTAAATATTAGTAATATATCAATCTAGTTCTTCTCTTAATCACTCTGGTTATTTTTTTTTGCCCTCCCGGTTCCTCAGGGCTTTGCCCTACTAGTCCGAACCAACCCGCATCGTACACCTAATTTTGGTGGGTGAGTCTTCGGGCAGAAATTTTCTGCATACACAAGGTACCGAACTCAATATCTGCTTAAGCGATACCAAGTTAATTACCACTTTAACCAACTCTAGTTATTAGCTTGTGTATTAAATAAGTATTGATAATCTATTTAAGTATTTTTCGTCAGTTTGGACATTAATCGCTCATTCGAATTTGATGTAAAGCATATTCATATTAAATATATGGATAAAGTTATAAGTATGTGTGTAATTATTGTATGGACAATTTAAAGATCAGTAACAGTTAGGATGACATAACGACTTGAATAAGGATTCAATTAAAAAGTATTGAAGTTTAATAAACTAATTTAAATATTGGTAATAATTATGTGTTGGATCAATTTGAATCGAGTTAATTTAAGTTTTAGAATGTTGAGTTTTTACGTTTGGAATAATTGTGCTTGGTTCAGTTTTAGATTCAATTCATTTCAAAGACCAAATCATTTTAAATAAATATTACATGAATTTAAAGTTCAAGCTATTCAAGTCAATATGATGATTTTGGGTTGGAATCAATTTGGAATTAAGTTGAACGGATTTGATTTATTAACTTTATAAGGTTAAATCGAATGGATCGAATTTGAATCGAACAAGTTTAGCTTAGATGTCATAGACAGTTGCTTATAAGAGTCGTGCCAGGCGCAACATGTCATGTCTTAAAGATGACTGCATGAATCATTTGGATTAAATTGTACGGAAATCCGAAGTCGATACCATTTGATTCAACATCCTTGTAACAATATCGTATCACTTAAAAGGTTTCTCCGAACTACAAAATGAAAAGGGAGTTTCAAATCTAATCTATCTTGATATCTAAATCCTATATTCCCTTTGGATTCTCATACAAAAGACCAGTTGATGAACATGAAGCAGATACAGTGAGCATTTTCTTCATCATTCAACACTTTCCAAGCCACCGCTCTCTCGTACGAGACCGGCCTCCCCATGCTTGATAAGCAGATACCACCTTGAAGGCACATAAAGCCCTGCAAATAGAGAGCACAAATGAATCAATCATATGTTTTGCTTTGGTTTCCTTCATGTTTATCGGATATCTTGTTGCGCTTATGATTCAACCGCGAGTTTAATGTCCTGTTGCACTGCAACTCAGTTCTGATTGTTGTATCATACCTGCTGCATTACTTGTGGAAACTCTGCAAATAGGGTTTTTTGTCCCTTCTCGTCGAAAATCTTCTCCAAAGTAATGTCCTGGAGTGACACCAATGTTGTTTCGAGCATGTCGAGTCAGGCTTGATTTGCAAATGTAAAAACTGGTAGTGCCTGCGTATATATTACCAAACTTCAGTTATGTACGGCACAAAAGCAACTAGGCAGAGGGAGACAAGTATTATGTGTTATCGAGAAGACAACTCCCCGGACAAGGCTAACGTATAACCCGAACCGAAAAACATGATCGTTTGAATAAATACCTTCAAAGAGCAGCACAGAATTGCATCTGTGTGATGCCAAAG
Organism: Hibiscus mutabilis; assembly: GCA_019671005.1. Lineage (NCBI taxonomy): Eukaryota > Viridiplantae > Streptophyta > Magnoliopsida > Malvales > Malvaceae > Hibiscus > Hibiscus mutabilis. Next base: position 69,533 of record JAGYYJ010003120.1, read on the forward strand.
CATTTTCAGAATGGATTCACTTCCTTCGTGTTTGAGCAGCTCTGACCCCATATAGCACCTGTAAAGAGATAAACCATCCGTAAATATTAGTTAATACAAATCCGAATAGCACAACTGATGATAACAACAAAGCATTATATCCAGATTTCCGGGGAAAGGGGACGAAAATGAATGAAAAGGGAATTGATGAACACACCTATAGCTTTGACAAATTCAACGAGTGAGTGTTTGTGCTTCAGGAGTACCAGGGAGTGATCCTAAACCAGCATGAGAACCTAAGAAGGAAGGAGAGAGTGCTAATGCCACCCTTTGAACCGAGGCAATAACACTACGGACGTATTGTCGAGCCATGATCGCCACGTTTTCTTGAAGGTGGATCTCGTACACAAACTGGAATGCAATTGTCATCACAGATTTCGTGCTCCCACAACGACTAGAATTGTCACTGGTTGCTCGGTTTCCGGCAGCCCCAACTTCAAGAGTAGAGGCAAGATCGAGTGTACGATTTGGACCGAAAGCATCCTACATTATTTTACGTATTCGTTTAGTAAGGAACTAAAACAAAAATAAAAGATAATCAAGCACAGAATCATACAACACTTACCATTCTGGAATCAAGGGGAATGATGCGGAAACCGGAAGGGATAATAGGCGCATCCTCAGAGAACGAGCCATCGATGGGGGCAAAGATGAGTTCAGCACAAGAGCTGACCGCATTCTCATCCACTCCACCACAAAGCTGAGAGATTCATACAACAAGTTAAATGACAAATAATTATCGGTCCATGCCGTAAAATAACATCAGTAGAATGATTGTTGGTAAAAACTTAAGTACCTGCAGGAAGAAGATATCACTTGGCATGATCATGTCCTGATAGTGGCCCATGTTTTCAAGCTTAATAACCTCCATGAACTATAAAAAAATGATGACAATATTTAGGGTACATTTTGCTAGTTGATGGCAAGGATTATGTTGTAAGGCCAAAACACGATCTCTAATTACTTACCTCTTCATGCTCTATTGTGTGAGCCAAGGGAAGAATGACTTGACCCCTAAAACTTCCCCCTCGAGGCACTGGCAAGCTACACAGTCCGGCTTTGACAGCAGCAGCAGAGTATGCATCAATACCACTGTCTGCCCACTCTGATCGATTTTCTCGCAAGAATCTGAGAAGTATTGCTGGAGGCACATTCTACAAGTAGAATGAAATCAGAGGTTTAATAACTATAAATCTGATGATGTGATCTATATACTTTCGAAACATCTAGAAACTTACCTGTAATAACATGGATGCTTTGGCACATAGAACCGCCATTGCCTATCGAAGGAAATCCGTTACTATAAGAAAAGTTTATGTCCATCATCTTGCCAGGAGATGAGTTTACAAGGAGGGTAACATCATCAACACCGTCGCTCTCCAACATCGACCATCCTTCGTCAGTAAACCCAATAACAGCCTTGTTAAATCCCCTGGACAATAGAATATGTTAGATTATCATCAATTAAGAATCTATATACTAAAGCACATACATGGTGAATTTAGAAGAGCTGAACGAACGTACTTGCTCAATTTCTGACTAAGTGCACGTAGAGCTGCAGGTTTTCTCCCCCAACCTGTAACATTCGGCTGAGATATTTCCTGAGAAATCTGCCTCAAATGACGGAAAGCCTGAGCAAATGCCAAGATTATAACATGAGTCATTTTAATGTCTTGGCTTAGCACCCAACTCTACACTCAAAAGTATAGATGCAAGGACTTACCGCCATTGTTGTCTTCTGAGCGAATAAAGTTGAGGACTCGTAAAGGGGCCACAACACTTCAGGAACACTTGAAGGCTACATGGGAGCAAGAAGACGTTTGAAACCATTACCTCAGTGCAATCAAATTTTATATGTTCGCAAGGGAAGCAATGTGATTTATACCTCCAAACCCATGTGATCAACTATGTGAATGATGGATCCACCCCCTTCACAAGGTCTAATCAGGTAACCACTAGGCAGCAATTCTGCTCTCACAAAATTTATTGCCGGCAGCATACTTGGACCATTTTGAGTGTTGTTAAGTGATCTTTCACATACTACAAGGCTACCATCATCCAGAACAGAGGTGTAGCGCAGCAACCAGAAGTCACGAGCTGGTGCCAATGTTGTAGGAGCGTAAAGCCAAAAGAACAGAACCAAAATTTGACCATAAGCTATTGGCTATTGCACCATTAATCAAAAACTTCAGTTGCAAATTAAAAGGAAGAAAAATTGTAGTCTACCTGCATATAAAGCAGTTCAATGGTTCCACCATTTGCAGTGGACAACACATTTATAACATCCACAGCTCGGCAATCACGGTACCATGAAGGCCGGTCTTTTAGGATTTCTGCAACCTACATAGGGGACAAATGATTACCAGTCAATTCAACCAAATATGAACCAAAAAATGTCCTCTCGCCAGAAAGTAAAAAACAAACTTACTCTTGTAGGATCTAGTCCCACAAGTCCACATGCACGAGCTGCCACTCCAGTGCAACCATGAGAAATAGCAACGATTCCAACGGAATCCGGACCAGGCTGCATAGATAAGAAAGATATCAAGGCTACTTTGGTTAATTAGCATATTCATATTGGATTACTAACTTTATTAACATTACTTAATTAATTACTTTATTAAGGAAATATTAGTAACCAATAGAGGAAGTAGGATAATGGGGTTGTCCTATAGATTGACAATAACAAGATAAGGATTTGAGTGTTGCTTAGAAGATTAGCAAGGTAATGCACTTTATTATCGACATTATTGATAAGCACAAAGCATAATGGAGTATAGTTTAATATTAGTAAAGAAAGAAAGATAATGACAGGAGAGCATTAACCTTCATTCCAGGCATTTGAACCCACTCCACAGCAGTTCCAGTTGCCTTTGAAAGAAACTCTGTTAAAGTTTCATCTGCAATGGACAAAAGTCTAGAAACCATACAAAAACACATAAGCAATACACCAACAAACAAATTAAAGGCTTAGCTTCATGGAGAAACGAGGAAAGAAAGGGACACAACAATTTCCCACTAACCCTGCAGGGCTAGCATCCCTTGGAGGATGCTGAGGAGTAATTTGGTGTTGACCACTTGTCACCACTGAGTCACTGCTTTTATCTGTGGTGGCTAGGGCTGCCTGCAACACACACTCAAAAAAAAACTTTAATTAATACTAACAATTCAAAGCAAATCAAAGGCTTTACTAACATGCTGAAAATAGCCGTTTTCATAAGGCGTGAAACTTGTTTTGTAGCCTATCATTCTCCTCCATTAACAGCTTATTCATAGCAGTTAACTTCTTGTTTACAGCTTGGAGGCGTGAAGATTCTTTCCTTTGTTTTTCTCTACATCTGTTGAACAAAATTCAAAGATCCCAAAGTCGAAAACCAAATGAAATCATGATGAAAGAAAAATGAAAAAAAAAAGTTTGGGGCTTTATAGTTTATGGACCTGCGATTTTGGAACCAAACTTTGATCTGTTTAGGCTCGATGTTGGAGAGGATGGGGCACTCACGAATCAGCTGCTGGCGACGAATAGAGCTTGGCTTGGGGCACTCATGGTAGAGCCGTTCTAAAGCTTCGACCTGCTCGGGCGTGTACCGCACATACTTCCCGTTGTCCATGGCTATCTTGGTGCCGTCTTTGCAGGCTGAGGTCACCGCCATCATCGCGTCTATAAACCATCAAAACAACACATACACACATAAATACATATAAATCAAAGCATTCATTCCATGACTAATAATAAGCATACGTGATGAGTTAAGTTTATTTATACCGTTTCACTCCTTATGGGAACTTTGAGAACACAAAGATCAACAGCGAGACCTCAAAAATCCATCCAAAAATCTCAACTTTGGGTAATCTTTAGAAATGGAGGAGGATCTTTGTATCACGAAACCTCTGAAACATGTTCCAAAAAAAGGATCAAAAACAGCTGTTTTTGTTGGCTGTCTGGGCAGGGATCTTTAGTATATGATGTTGGGTTTTCTTTCTTTGTTTTTATGGGGAAAATGGTGGAAAGAAACACAGAACAGAGAGAGAGATTGATCGTGAAGGGGGGAATAATGGTGTGTGTTAAAAAAAAAAGAAAAAAATGAAACTTTAAAAGAAGAGAGCCCTTAATACCAGAAAGAATATCAGACTTGGTTTTGTTTCTTAATCGTAATCATAACACTGTTATATTTCTCTGAATTTTTACTTCTACTTTCTCTGTTTTCCTGCTTTTTTTCAAACTTTTGCCGTTTTAAGCTAGCTTGGTTCTTTTCATCCTACTTTTGCCGCTGCAAGTAAAACTAAATTGGGTAAACATCACCATTAGTCAATAAATTATTCTCATTTTTCTCTCTTAGTCACCAAACTATTATTTTTGACAAAATAGTCACTAATGTTATTTTTTCCTATTTTGATCACCCGCCATTAAAAAGCTCAAGGAAAAACAAGAAAACGATAATAATTTAGTGACCAAAATAAGAAAAAAAGCAATATACTAGTGACTAGAATAGGAAAAAAATAACATTAGTGACCAAAATGGAAAAAATGAAATGTTAGTCACAATTTTGCACAAAATAATAGTTTGATAAATAAAACAGGAAAGCAAGAATAGTTTAGTAACCAATGGTAATATTTACCCAACTAAATTTCATATATGAGTTAATTATACCACATCGTAGTCCTCAAACCTTTAAACATTTCAATCTCATCCTCAAATTATCGTTTGTGCCCCATTACGCCTATAAATTTTTTTGTTTAATTCATTTTTTAAATCCTACAAATTTGATTGTGCCAAGTGGAACTTACGAGGGGTTGTACTTCCAATTTTTTTGTTTAAACACTTTTTAAGACCTTATACAATTTGCCCCTCAAAATTTGATCTTTAAGGTCTTTATCCGTAATATGAAATCTAAATAAAAAGAATTAGATTCATGGGATTGACTTTTTTTGAATAGTCTAAAAATAATTAAAAGGTAATATCTGTTCATACATATTTTTAACCCTCTAACAATACACACATATCTTACAGACAGAACGATTGAACCTGAGTTTCCTATTAAAAATATCATCCACTTTTTCTGTGAGACCACTACTTGTGTTCTCATAGGTTACATTTGAGAACAAACAAGGGGAACAAAAATTATGAAGGAATTAGCATGCGGCGTCCATTTCTCATAACATATCACCAACGTTTCTTTTTCGTTATTCCCTTGCATTGTGACATAATAATCAAATATGGGACCCTCTAATTTTATATTTATTATTTTGATTTTTTATTTTATTTAAATGATTTTATCAAATTGGAAAATAAATAATTTTTTAATGCATAACTTCAATAATATTATTTTAAAAGTTTGAATTTAAATTTCGGGTTACAAGTGCAACCTTACACTATTAGAAGGATAAATGTTTAACCTAATTTGAATTCTTCCCAACTTTTCAACCTAGTGTCTTGTCTTTAACGAGCATATAGTTTTTTTTAACAATTTTTACCTAGAAAAAGAAAAAATGAATGTTGCTCCTATTGGATCTTGAACCTATAATTTAAGGCAATAAGAATGTGTTAACTAAGAACTTTAACCACATGTTCTAAAGATTATTGACAAGTATTTAGTTTTTTGATAGCTAGTACGAGGAAGAACTTAGACAATAATAGGACCAAATCCAAAGAATATACCAATTCAATCATATACATTTTAATGTTGGAATTTATTATAAAGAATTAATTAATTTAGTGAGATAAGACATTAGATTCTTTAAAATAGATTGTGAGTCCGAATACTGATATTATAAATAGAGCAAATCAGATTAGGAAGGTCGTCCCATAATAGACATCTACAGTACATGATCCAAATTAATCAACCAATTAATTAGATATTAATGATTATACCAAAAATTGTTGAAATCTTTTTTTAACAGTTTAAAGGTAATTACATGATAGTACTTGCTCATACATATTCTTAACCCTTTGACAATGCACACACCTCGCAGATAAAACGGTTAAATTCGGGTATCTTGAAATGAACATCATCCGTTTTTCTAATAGGACCGCTTGTTAAGTTAAAAAAAATGTTGAAATCTGTTTAAATTTATTTGTGTCGATTGAATATTCGCTTGTATCGTTTATTTGCTTGTTTATCAATAATTATATATGAGAGGGACAAATATACACTAATTTTATACCTTTTTATAATTGATATATATATATATATATATGCATAAAGCAAAGAATGTGATAATTAAATTATTTTTTATAAGAGGATAGAAAGAAATTATCCGGAATTAAATTTCGTACCTAATATTAATTCGGCGTAAAGGGATGATCGAGTTATTAAAATAATTGTTGGGCTCGAATCGATCAACCGAAATCGCCAAGAGAGTTAAATTATCTTCCCGAATGAATTGGCTAAAACCAAAAAATAATGGACAATGTTGCACGATGATTTCAGAGTGGTTTGACTACCCAACCGAGTCTACATCCACTACCTTAGCACACCACTAAGGATTTTCTAATTCACTACTACAAATTCTTCCCTTTTTACGAATTTAATGAGTAACCTTACAACCCTATCTTTTCAATGGCTAAGATAGAACCACTCTATTTTTTTAGGCTAAACTAGAATCTATCCCTTTTGTAAGGTTTGTTTGGTAAACTAAATACCTCACAAGGTGGGTGTTTACACAAATGATTAAGCTCACAAGAGTACTAAAGATGAAAACAATTAAGCACACTTTATACACTACATATACAAGAGAAATGAAGAAATAAGACTTGAAGAAAATTTGTCTTGATCATTATGATTTGATGTGTTCTCTAACCATCTTCAAGTGTCTCATGTCTTCTTTTAAAGAGTGGAATGAACTACTAGCCGTTTATGATCGTTGGAGGTGGTTTGGAGCCGTTGAAGATGAAAAATTAGCATTAAATGTACTTCTGAACATGTTGATATTAGTATGCAGGACTCCGATATCGGTACCTGCCATATCAGGAAAGAGCCGTTGTGCATAAAAGCAAGGCGTATCGGTACGGCACATGGGGTATCGGTACACACTGTAGCGTACTAGTATCAGAATTCCTTATTGAAATTCTAGGTAGCTTCCGCGTATTGTACAGACAAGGTTGTACCGGTACGACTGTACCGGTACGGTTGTTTGTGTATCGATACCAAGAGTAGAGTGTCAGATCAGACACCTAATTTTTGACATTTTAAAAGATTTAAAAATCAAAAACACTTATAAAAATATTTTTCATTTATTATATCAAAATATAATCTCAACAATATTAAACCTACAATAAATTATAAAAAGCCTTATAATCGGTCAAAACCCAATATCAATGACTTATGAATGAATTGGGTCAATTCATCGCGAAAATTTTGACTTTATTCATGTTTGAACGTAGGACCTACCAATTTCCTTTTATATAATTATTTGTATTTAATTTATTGACTGATTAATTTAAAGAAAATATTTTAATACATAAGCATATTTAGTTTACACAAGCCTTTCAATTTTAGGGTTAGATATTTAGGTAGTAGTTTAGGGTTTAGTGGTTTAGGATGTAGGGTGTAGAATTTAATGTTTATGGTTATAATTTAGATTTTAGGATTTAGGGTTTAGGTTTTGGGATGTTAGGGCTAGGGATTTAATTTTTATATTTTATAGTTGTTAGGCTCGATATTCTCCAACTGATTGTGCCAATAGGTTGAATTTGATTCTCGAATGAATTGGCTAAAACCGAAAAATAGTGAACAATATTGCAAGATAATTTTAGAGTGGTTCGACTATCCAACCGAGTCTACATCCACTATCTTAGCATATCACCAAGGATTTTCCAATTCACTACTATGAATTTTTTCCTTTTTAACGGTTCAAGGGGCAACCTTACTACCCTATATTTTCAATGGCTAAGATAGAACCACTCTAGTTTTTCCTTAGGCTAAACTATAACCTCTCCCTTTTATAAGGTAATTGTGTAAACAAAGAAACCTCACAAGGTGGGTGTTTACAAGATTGAAGCTCACAAGAGTGTAAAGAATAAAAACAATTAAAATACTCTCTATACACTATAACAAGAGAAATTATGAATTAAGACTTAAAAGCAATTTCTCTTGATCATGATGCTTGGATGTATTCTTTAAAACATCTTCAAGTGTCCCAAGTTTCATTTTAGTGTGTGGAATGAGCTACTAGCCGTTTATGGCCGTTGGGGTGGTTTGAAGCCGTTGAAGACTATTTCTAGCCTTAAATGCAGTTTTGGACATCTCGGTATCGGTACGCGAGACTTTGGTATCGATAATTGCCTTAGATAGAAAGATCCGTTGGACAATTAATGCATTGGGTATCGGTACGTGATACTCGGTATCTGTACGACCCCTTTCGTATCGGTACGGCTAAACATGTACCGGTACGGAAGTTGGCTACTGAAAAATCTCGAAACTGGGGAAACAAAAGGGCGTATTGGTACAGACTTATCTGTATCAGTACGAGCAACTCGATATCGGTACGAGGACATGCGTACCGGTACTTGCGGACAATTTTTGACATTTTAGCTATTTAAAAACATTTTAAACATGTCAAAAACCCTTTGAAAATATTTCAAAATATTTCAAACATTTTAAACATGTCAAAAACCATTTGAAAATATTTTAAAATATATTTTTCAAGTTTATGGACTTTTGAAATATTTTTGCAAATTAGCTTAAGTCCAAAAGCATTTTTCTTTAAGTTATATCAAAATCAAATATCCCAATAATAGCTTAAATATAAAGAGTGTGTAAATTGTTTTTATTTAATGATAGACCAACAACTTTTAGCTATCTCAATAATAGCTTAAATATAAAGAGTGTGTACTTATCTGTATCAGTACGGGCAACTCGATATCGGTACGAGGACATGCGTACCGGTACTTGCGGACAATTTTTGACATTTTAGCTATTTAAAAATATTTAAAACATGTCAAAAACCCTTTGAAAATATTTCAAACATATTTTTCAAGTTTATGGACTTTTGAAATATTTTTACAAATTAGTTTAAGTCCAAAAGTATTTTTCTTTAAGTTATATCAAAATCAAATATCTCAATAATAGCTTAAATATAAAGAGTGTGTAAATTTTTTTATTTAATGATAGACGAACAACTTTAGTGGCGTTTGATTCTTCCATTACCAATATCCTTAGTTAGACAAAATGGTTTACTTTGAAAACTTTAATTCTTAATTTAATTTTTATACACTAAACACCAAATATGACAATTAGTGGAGAAGGGTCAACCAAAATTTGAATGCGACGTCAAAATATTATTATTTCATTTCAATCGAAGAGATGTCATCCCCGAATAATGAGAAAGTTATAGGTTTTTAAACATTTTAATGTGATTACAACTGTAACATTACATTTAGAAATTATAAAATAAAAGGGAATTTTAAATATAATTTATATTTTTCGAACTCAAAAATAAAATAGTAAAATCTTTTAATTAAATTCTAAAACAAAAAATTAAATAATTAAATAAATTTATATTTACATCATAGATTACTCTTTCATAAATAAACATCATTAAAAATTATATTCGATACAATTTGATTAATATACATTTTTAATTAAATAGTGAGTATTACATTTTTATGTCAAAATTCAAACTCATTTAAAATAAAATAAAATAATTATCTTTAATCACTAAGTCAATTAGTAAATATCAATTTGATTAATATATTGATAATGCATATACTTCAATAAAAGCAATTTAAAAAAATAAAAAAATATAAGGAGTAGCGAATAATTGTGTGACAAGTGATGGTAATGTGTGGTTGACGGTAGCGGATCTTAACCGAGGGTTGTGGTCCACACGAGGGAGAAACAAGGTGTAGCCCCCACAAGCGTGAAGACTCTCGCCCCATTTACAACGTGCTCCTTACCAGCCACCAGGTGTACCCTATTTCTTTAACGATTTATTTTCCCCTCACGCGCCGTTAGTAGGAGAGCATACTTCACCGCGTTGATCCATGTAGTAAATAGTTTAGTATCGTTTAAGTATGTTTCAAGTTTGAGGCATTAGATATGCATAAGCTTTTCTCTGAGAGACTCACCCATCAAAATTAGGTGTGCAACGCATGTCGATCCAAATTAGTCAGGGTGAAACCTTAAAAACCGAAATGACAACAAAAAATATGTTTAACATCACTTTACATAAAGTTCAACGTATTTAAAAGAAGGCTTAAACGTCAATAAGTGGCCAAATTATATCCTTTTTTATATAGGTGTCCGAACTATATTTTAGGCTAAATAGGTGCCTCGCCGTGATGGACGTTAATTTCTTCCGTTATCTATTTTCTCAGCAACCAAACAAGAAATTTTCTCACCCAAAATCCTCCACACAAGAATCCAGGATTTTTTTGGAGTTGAAGCAAGTATTTAGTATTTTTGTTCGAAATCACAACTTCAGTTTTCGTCATGTTAATTGTTCCTTTATTTTGTTTCAAGCTCGAAATCTGGGTTTTAATTAGTTCAAGAAATTTTCTCACCCAAAATCGTCATTTTTGTGTTAGATTGATTTTAATTGGTTCAAGAGAAATAGTGGAACCTTATTTTTTTCAACCATTGTTGGAAGATAAATCTGGATTTTTCAATATTGAGAAGGTGTGAGGTGAAGAGTATTTGAGAAAGCTCGTGACATTTAAACTCATGACAAATCTAAGTTTTTCAAGATTGAGAAGTCATAGAATTAGAGTAGTATTGAAATAAGACTTTCAAGTGAAAACCATTTGTTTGTATGCCAAAACCAAAGCAACAAAGAAGTCATAGAATTAGAGTATGATTGAAATAAGACTTTCAAGTGAAAACCATTTGGTTGTCCGAGCATCAGGCTGTGATGGCTGGAGTTCATGTACCCATTTTGGCACATGTTGTTGCTAATTCAGGGTTACCGTTGGAGCGTTTACGCAATTTAGAGGGAGTTGAGTTTAGAGGATTGACACTCGAGACATCCGAGGAGTGGATGGCCAGTACAGAGCGTACTTTGGTTTAGATAAAATGTAATGATGAGCATAAGCTGGGGTGTGCAGCGTCCCTGTTGCAAGGAAATGCATACAGCTGGTGGATCACTGCTATTGCAAGTATGAGACCCAATGAAGTAACGTGGGAATTCTTTTCAAGTTGCCTTCAAGAAGAAGTATCTGGGAATGAGATACTTGGATAAGAAGAAATGTGAGTTTATAGCCTTGGTTCAGGGCAGTATGACAGTGTCAGAGTATGAGGTACAATTTGTGAGGCTAAGTCAGTACGCATATGAGTTAGTGTCGAACGAAGGGCAACGCTGTGAGCATTTTCGATATGGATTGGTGCATGATGTCAAGATGTATATGTTGGCCAGAGAGGGGCGAGCTCCTACAGATGTGGCTGCGAATTCTTGTAGGAGTTGTGGGTCAGCTGATCACATGAGACGATATTGTCCTTTGCTTGCTAGAGGGAGGCAGACACCTGCACCAGTTGTTGTACCACTAAGAAGCTGTGGGCGCGGCCAAGGTACCTTTCAACGGAGGGAGGAAGGACAAAGAACTATAGCACATACCGTGGCGGTTCGTCCTGAGGATGGTGGATCAATGAGGATCTATGCTCACCGCAAAGGGAGGAATGGCATGGACGTGATAGCAATTACCTTTACCTTACAATCTATGTCATTATTATCTTTGATAGATTCTGGTTGCACGAATTCATATGTTTTGCATGAGCATGCACATTTGCTTGGTGTACCTATATAAATGCTTAATGTTGGTATGCAAGTAACGAGTTCTTTTGGTGAGACGGTTGTTACGAGAAAGTTGTATCGGAGATGCCCCTTAATGGTACAAAGATACGTATTTGCGGTTGATCTGATAAAGCTATCGTTCTATAGTTTTGACATGATCTTGGGTATGGACTGGTTGTCCGAGCATCAGGCTGTGGTGTATTTTGAGATCAAACGGGTTTTGTTGAAACTCGCTGATAATTATGAAGTAGTAGTTGCGTGTAAGAATGTTAAGTTCTTATCTAATATGGTTTTAACCATGGAAACGCGTAAGTTGCTTGATTGAGGATGTCAAGCGTATCTAGCTTATGTGATGAATTCGAATATAGAAAAAGTGTAGACTAAGGATATTCGTATTGCTTGTGGGTTTTCAGGTATGTTTTCAGAAGAATTACCTGGTTTGCCACAAGATAGAGAGGTGGAGTTTTGCATTGAGACATATGCTGATTCGCCTCTGGTGTCGATTGCACTATATCGCATGGCACCCAAAGAGTTGAAATAGTTAAAGACGCAACTCTAGAAGCTATTGGATTGTGGTTTCATTCGGCCTAGTATTTCTCCCTAGGGAGCACCGATGTTATTTGTGAAGAAGAATGATGGCATCTTGAGGATGTGTATTGACTATCGGTAACTGAACAAGTTGACGATTAAGAACAAGTATCACATTTTGCAAATTGACGATTTGTTTGATCAATTTCGAGGTACAACGGTGTTTTCCAATATTGATTTAAGATCTAGGTATTACCAGTTAAAGGTTAAGGATAAATATGTATTGAAGACTATTTTTCGTACGTGGTATGGCCATTATGAGTTCTTGGTGATGTCATTTGGGTTGACGAAAGTGAATGCAATATTCATGGATATAATGAATTGGGTGTTTATTGATGATATTCTTGTGTACTCTCATACCGAGGAGGATCATGATCGAAACTTGCGGATTGTGTTGTAGAACTTGTTGGATAACCAGTTTTACGCCTAGTTAAGCAAGTGCGAGTTCTGGATTAGGGAAGTGGTTTTCCTTGGGCATGTAGTTTCAGCTGAAGGTATCCGAGTTGATCCTAAGAAGGTTGAGGTAGTTGTGAGTTAAAAGCAGTCAAATTCAGTATCAGAAGTCCGTAGTTTCTTAGGTTTGGCATGTTATTACCGTCGTTTTGTGGATGGATTTTCTAGAGCAGTTGTTCCGTTAACTAAGTTATTATAGAAGGATGTACGATTTTAGTGGACAGAGGCTAGGCAACATACTTTTGAAATGTTGAAGGAAACTTTGACACAAGCTCCAATCTTGATTCAACCTAAGTTAGAAAATGAGTTTGTGGTTTATAGTGAATAATCCTACATTGGGTTAGGGTGTGCGTTAATACAGGAAGGGAAGGTGGTAGCCTATGCATCGAGACAGTTGAAAGTGCACGAACGCAACTACCCTACGCATGATCTTGAGTTTGTTGCGGTAGTGTTTGCATTGAAGATTTAGATACATTACCTCTATGGCGAAAAATGTGTAGTATACACTGATCATAAGAGTCTAAAATATTTGATAACACAAAAAAAGTTAAATCTCAGGCAGCATAGGTTTTTGGAATTGTTGAAGGATTATGATTTGATCATTGTGTACCATCCGGACAAAACTAATGTTGTGGCTGATGCTTTGAGTAGAAAAGCTGTTGTAGAGTTGAGAGCCATGATTGCGAGGTTAAGTGTTACCATTGACAGATGATTGTTGGCAGAATTGCAAGTGAAACTGTCACTATTGCAGTTGATTAAAGAGAAGCAACCATATGACGAGATGTTGGTACTGCATGTCAAGGATATCATGGATGGAAATCCTACGAATTCCACTTTAACAGTGATAAGGTTTTGTGCTTTAAAGATCGAATTGTGGTGTCTAATGATGGGGAGTTAAGACAGACGATTTTGTCTGAGGCACATGCTAGTACTTTTGCTATGCATCCTGATAGTACTAAAACGTATCAGGGGTTGAGGAATGATTACTATTGGGTGGGTGTGAAAAATGATGCAGCTGATTTTGTTGCCAAGTGTATGGTATATCAGCGTGTGAAAGCTAGGCATCAGTTTTATTCGGGGTTGTTGCAACTGTTGAAAATTTTAGAGTGGAAATGTAAGAGAATCGCCATGGATTTTGCGGGGCTACCTTTGACACTGACAAAAAAAGATTCCATTTGGGTGATTGTTGATCGATTTACGAAGTGTGCATATTTTCTGTCAGTGCATACGACGTATTCTTTGGATAAGTTGGAAGATTTGTATGTTGCTAAAATTGTGAGGTTGCACGGGGTACCTAAGTCTATTGTTTCATATAGAGATCCGCGATTTACATCCAGGTTTTGGAATTGTTTGCATCAAGCTTTGGGTACTCGTTTGAATTTTAGTACATCGTATCATTCTCAAATGGATGGCCAGTCTGAACATGTAATTCAAATCTTGGAAGATATATTGAGATGTTGTATCATTGAGTTCCAAGGAGCCTGGGAAAGACAATTACCTTTAGTTGAGTTCGCGTACAATAATAGCTATCAAGCTAGCATCAAGATGGCACCGTATGAAGCCTTGTATGGTAAGATGTGTCGTACACCTCTGTGTTGGGCTAAGGCTGGAGAAAAGTATGTTTCTCTGTCTGATGTGTTGAAAGACACAAATGAGAAAGTGAAAATGATTTGTGACCATTTAAAAGAGGCCTTGAATATGCAAAAATCCTACGTGGATTTGAAGCGTAAAAAGATTGAGTACGCTGTTGGTGAGAAAGATTTCTTAAAAGTCTCATCTTGAAAGAAAGTAATGCACTTTGGGCCTAAAGAGAAGTTGAGCTTGAGGTTTATTGGACCGTATAAAGTGCTGTGAGGTTGCCTCCTGAGTTGAAGAAGATTCATAATGTGTTTCATGTGTCCATGTTACGGAGGTACCACTTGGATCTGTCGTATGTTAAGCTAGTTGAGGATGTTGAGTTGCGACCAGATTTGTCGTATGTGGAGAAACCTGTGGAGATTCTTGACTTTAGTAGTAAAGTTATTCATGGCAGGATGATTGAACTTGGTAAGGTGTTGTGGTGACATCGCGGTGTTGAAGAGGCCACGTGGGAGAGTAAATCGGACATGGTTGCTCAATTTCTGCATCTGTTTCCATCAGGTAAATTTGAGGACGAAATTTCTTAAGGGGAGAGTTGTAACGCCCCGGTTTGGGCCTAAGAGTTTCCCAATTGGTTTAGACGGTCCGATTGACCGGGATTAGAGATTCAAGTTGGATTCAAGATTAAAATTGAAATAAATAATTTTGGTGCGAGAAAGGTATGAGAAAAATATCTAAAAATCATTATTCAGTATATGGATATTTTGGGTAAAGTCAATTTTGGAAAATGAAAATTGGAAATTGGACATTTTGGCTAGTGACCAAAACGTAAAGAATGAAAACTGTTTTCAATGATTATTTTGAAAAATGGTCAAATCTTAGAATCCTTAATGAGCTATTTTACCCAATGCTTTAATCTGAGTTTCCTTTTAATTGGGATTATTTTTAATGAGTTTTAATTAGTAGAATTTAAAGAAGATTAATTAAAAATGAGGTAGTTATTTTCTAAAAACACATTTGACGTAACTTCTTTTCTCAAACTTTTCTCTCAACTTTTCTTCAGCCAAACACTCTATTTTGCATCAGATACTTGAGGTAATGTTTTTGATTGCTTAAACCTTTGATTTCTAATGGAATTCTTCAACCTTATTTTCCAAAATCTCATTGTTTTTCCTTGTTTTTCAAGAGTAAACATCCAATCGACTCATTAAAGGTAAGGTTCATTCTTCTCCTCTAATGAATGGTTTTTTTTTTTGAAATTCCCAAGTATTTGATCATTGTTTAATGTTTTCTAATGAGTTTTGATGATTTAATTATGAAAATTGATTAAATCAAGGTTTAATTGATGAGATTAGGTAATTTTCATTTTATATCTGTTTTGATGAGTTATTGATTGGTAATAATCATGATTTTGATGTTTTATAATGTTAATAGTTGGTTTTAACATTGGAATTCAGAAATTATGTGAATCTCTAATCTTCTAGGTTGTTAGTTATGTGTTTTTTAGGAGTTATGGTGGTTAAACGAATGCTAGAGAAATAAGGATGGTAGAGTTATGTTTTTAGATGTTGATTGATGATTATTGATGTGTGGAAATGTTAATTTCTGGCTGGGTTAGGTTTGGAAGGGAATTGTTGGTAGTTTTGGGTGTTGCTGAGGGAAATTTGGATAAAGGATTTTGAAGTTTATTGTTGTTGTGATGTTGATTACATTTTGATGCAATGTACCTCTGTTTTGTATGGATAAAAGCAGGGGAAGTTGGTCTTTAAGCTTGAACGTTGTTTTTGGAAGCTTTAGAGGCACGATTGTCGCATCGGTAAGCGAGACTTTGCAAGTCGGTCAGTGGAAAATGTATTTTTAACTTTGCAAAGGTTTGAAAGTTGGGTTGGAGGTTTAGATCGAGCTTGAAACGCTAGTCTAAACTCGAAAGTAAGTAAATAATGAATTTTCTTTTGAACTCGGTTTAGCAATTGGTGTTATGCACTTGTTTTACATGGTTAAAATTACTCACTGTATATGCATGTTTTAAGCATGGTTTAATGCTGGAATTTGGTTACAAAATGATGTTGTTGCATTTGGAAGTAATGCAATTGGTTTTATGAACATTGGTTAATGCAAGGTTTATTGAATTGGTTAAATGATTTTGATGATGCATATGAAAACAGTGAGTTGCTGATGTTAAAATGAATTATATTAGCAAGTGATGTTATAAAAAGGTTTGTAAATAAAATCAGATATAGTTGGTCAGCCATAGGATTGATAGTGCACTACAAAAAATGCGCATTGGATGTCGAGGGGTTTATACGGTGTACCGAATACTCCATCTAAGTACCCTAATAGTCGAGGGGTTTATGTGTACCGAAGACTCCTGTTAGTGGGTTAAACATCATATCGATGAGCGGTGTTGAGGTGTTTATGAGTACCGAATACTCCACCACGGGTGTCACAATGGTGGAGAGGTTTATGTGTATCGAATACTCCCGTGTGTGAGCCTTGAGTTATCGGTAGATTGTTTGTTAAGTGTTGATAGAACACTTGTTGAATCCGTGTATCCGATGTTACGTTTTGTAAAGTAGGAACTAGGTAAATGATCACTTGTAAGACAATATAACTGTTTATGTATCATGAGATGGATTATGTTGTTTAATGTGACTTAAGCATGTTTCACTCTTTAAGCCTTGCATTGGTGGTATGCATAGGAAAGCTTAAATTGAGGGTAGCAAATGAGACTTTGCTGTTGAATCCATGATACATGTTGTATATGGCTTAATATGTTGTTTTGGAAATGTTAAGTGCATGGTTTTTTAAGGCATGATGCTACGTTGATGTTTTTCAAAGAGTTTTGAAAAGTGTTTTTAGGAAAGATATAAAATGGTTTAACTTACATTGATGGTGGTTGTTGTTTGAGAATTCCTCACTAAGCCTAGTGTGCTTATGCTCTCTTTTCTATCAATGCTGAGAATTAAGTTTGTGGCAACAAGGAAAGGAATTCTCAAGACTTGTTTTCAAAGTATGGTTTGGAATGTTGAAAAGTAATAATAATGGTAATGTGTTATTTGGGGTTTTGGGAGAGGTTTTGATGAACTCTCTGTTGTTGCTAGTTTTGATTTCTGTTTTGGATTTGTAATAAGTTTCAAGTAGTTGAGTTGTGATTGGTTTAATGTTTTGAATGTAGGATAGGAAGCATGCCTCTAGATTTGGTGTTTGAGTATGCTAGATAAGCTAGGTTAGCTTATATGGTTGATATGTTGATGTTCAAGTATGTTGTGGATGTTATATAATGTTTGGCTAAGTTTTAATGTGGTTTGGATTAAGCCAAAGTGTCATATGTTGGACCTAGAGATCATTACAGGCCTTTGCGTACCGGTACGGGTGCCCTGAGTGTCGGTACGCGACATCCTGCGAGGCTCAAATCGTTGAAATTAAGCCTAGCATACCGGTACGCCTAGCCACCGTATCGATACGCATTGAAGGAAAACATGCTTAGGTGTCGGTACACGGAATAGCGTATCAAAATGAACCTTCGAGTTTAAGCCTACCGTATCGATACGCTGAATATCGTATCGGTACGGTTTTTAGCTACTGGAATTTGAGTTTTTGAAATGGTAAAGAGTGGATCGGTACATAGTCAAAGCCGTATCAGTACATATTGGTCAACAAACCGTATCGATACGGACATAGGTGTACCGGTACGGTAAGTTGTTTTGTTAGTTGGTATGTATCGGTACGGGGTCTTCCTGTATCGGTACGCCCTGATGAATCTGTATTATTTTGTGCTGAAGTTTGAGTATCTTGCAAATCAGTCCCTGATTATTGTGAATGCTATTAATTGAGTTTGAGTGACTGTTTTGGAATGAAAATTTATTTTATAGCATGTAAATGTGATTAATGCCCTGTAAATGAAATAACTACGTTTTGGTCCCTTTTTGTGTAACGTTGTTTAATTGAACCATGTTCTGTGATTCTGATCTAAATGTATGTTATCGCTGAGACGTGTTCACATAGAACTTTAACAACATGCATCTAGTCAAGATAAAAGGAGAAAAATGGGCTCGATTTAGGGTTTTAGCTTGAGTTTGCTTTGAAAAACTTAATGTGGCTCTCTTAGTCCGGTTTCGACCAGGCCGGGCTAAAGGGGTTACAGAGGAGCAAAACTAATCATGCAGAGTCTAGAGTGGGATGAATGGCGCGACATCATTTATATTCTCTGACTATGTGATTTATCATATGTGAACATAGATATGGAATCAGTGTGATTAAAATTTCATTTTAGTTTAAGTAAAGACAATATTATTTGGAGAGCAAACTAATAGTTCAAAAAAAAAAATCTGGTAGATGCTTACTGTTATATTCATTCTAGAAAAAGCCTATATGAAGAATGGTCCATTTTGATATGTCGAATTTCGTACAAAAGGATGCTCAAGTAGTATAACTGCAGATGCCGTTCTGCTAGATTTCTTTGAAAGCAACAATGTAAAAAATCCTTCCCTTCAGGAGATAATGCTTCTGGTATAGGTGGATTTTGGTTCAGAACCTTGAATAATGATTGGGGCTGATCGATAAGATTTAGACCTGGCAAATTTGACCCGAGACCCGAAAACTGAATCGATTTATCCGAATCAAGACTCGAAATTGACCTGAACATGATGACCCAAAATTTGATTCGAAACCGAAACAAATCGAACCGATCCGAATTTTAGTTGAACCGAAATGGACCCGAACTGATTTTCAACCGAACTAAATGGACCCGAACCGAATAGACTCGAACCAAAGGCAACCCGAAATATAGAAAAGATATTAATAGAAATAAATAAAGATAGGATATGAACAACCGCACAACTCACCAAAAAGTTAAATATATTGACTTTATAAATCTATATATAGGGTGTAAAAAACTGACCGGCCTAAAAACTCGATTAAAACCGACCGATCTCTCATTGACCTGAAATTGACCCGAACCGAAAATCAACCGACCCAAAATGACCCGAATCACAATAGAACTGAACAGAAACCGAATTTGAACCGAATAATATCAAACCTGAAATGACTCGAACCGAAACGAATCGAATGACCCGTTTGCCACATCTAATAAGATTTACAGTCAAAACAATAATGTTAATTTCTTTGTGAAAACATATCTTTTGTTACATTAAATATGAAAATAATCTAATATGAACCGTGTGAAAACTGAAAAGTCTATTTTAAAATATGAAATTCGAAGATAGGCATGATATAAAAGTTTAAAAATGTGTTTAGCCCTTCAAAGTCACTCCACGGAGGTTTACCATTAAGCATCTCAATGACGGTGCAACCCAAACACCATATGTCAACAATCAAAGCATGATTTGGGTTGGAATCTTTCTTCATAACAGCTTTCAAGGCTTGCAATAGAAATAACAGCAATCAACAAAAATAGTAGTAATAGCCATAGAAAAGCCTAAAATATGTACAAATTACTGTCATGCAAATTACCTCAAGAGCAGCTGTTATAACCACCAGAAATGGAGAAGAAAAAATAAAAGGGTTTATATGGGACTCAAAATAGAATTAGGAGAAAAAAGAAGAAAGAGAATGTTCATTAGGACTCAAAAGAAAATTAGAGGGCTATGTCAGCATCTTTTAACGGAAGGTAATGGAAAAGACTAAAATAAAAGCGAAATAAAAATTAAATAATTTAATTAAAAATTTTAAAAGTTCGGTGACCAAAATAAATGTATCCTAAAAATTTGATGATAAAAATAAACGCATCTTAAAAGTTCGGTGACCATTGTTGCACTTTACCCAAAAAAGCAGCTTTATTAACCTCGCCCAAAAAAATATGATAAACTATAAAATAAGTGTCCAAACTATGTATCTATTTTGTAATAAGTGCCTAAATTATTTTTTTGGGGAAATAGGTGTCTAGACTTTTATTTTTACTTTGTTTTAAAGTCAATTTTAGCACCTACTTGGGCACCTATTTCAATCAAAATAAAAATTTATGTACTTATTTCAGTCAAAAATAAAATTTTAAGCACCTAGTTTAGTTAAAAAATACTTTAAGCACCAATTATACAAAAGATATATAATTTGGACACTTATTTTTATAGTTAAGCCAAAAAAAAAAAAAACAAGTTTTGTTTTGCCCCGTAACCAAGCACAAGTCAAATTAATCCCTCCTTCCCTACACAATTCAACATTTGCAGACCCCATCCAAAACCCTAACGCTCTGAGACTCGCACACTCACTCACTGATTTGTTGGAAAAAGGAAATGCCCGGCGTCTTGTCAGGTTCCGGCGGTGGTGCTTTAGTTCCGATTTTACCGGAGTCACAGTGCGCGGCGGTGTATCCCCTCCACCATGGCCTCAAGTCTCCAATCTCTAGACTCTCAATCTCATGGTCACGCGGCAACTCCCTCCGGGTCTCGGTTTTCGCCGCTCCTTCCTCCGTTGAAGACGATGCAGGAGGAAAAGTAGTGGAAGTGAAGCTCGGCGGCGGAGACGGCGAGATCAGCAACGGTCATTGGCGGAGGATTGCCTACGGTTCGGTCTCTCCTTTTGCTCTACTCCAAAGCAGAAAAAACGCCGCCTCCAGCTTGTCGAAAATGTCCATGAATTCTTCACCTTACGGTGCTGACTGGTAATTAATTTTCAAAATTTCATTTTTATATAAAATATATTTGGAAATTTATTTTCTTTTGTTCTGAAAAATATTGAATTTGTTGTGTTAAGGTGGGATTACATACTGGAGTACAGCAAAGACATAAATGCTCTTCTTGGTAGTCAGAAATCGGCTTCAGTTCCCGTTATTGACTATCCGAAATCAGTCATAGTGGTAATTTCCTGTTTTCTTCTTTTATTTTGGGTGACATTTTGGCTTTGCTTGGTATGAAGAATGGAAAGGAGGGAGAATGGAAAATGTGTTAATCTAATGGTTAAGCTAGAAGGTTTTAATCTAATGGTATAATAGTTTAATTTCAAGTTTCCCTTTCTTTCCCCTCTCAGAAAGGAGAGGAACCGACTAGTTTAAACGCTGCATGGGAGCTATTGGAAATGTTTTATGCAGAAAAGCCATCTCATTTATGGTTACCTGAACGCCTTGTTGATTGGTTAGCTGTAAATTTCCTACTTTTTTTTACTATATCCATTAAGTTTTACGTTGTCTTGGTTTTAAAGTTTTTTGTTTACTAATAAGCAACTTGTGTCTTGGCAGGATTACAATAGCCTTTTTTCAGGAACACACCCAACAGCGCATTCAAAGCTTGTTGATTTTCAAAAAGAACTTGTAAACTTGCAGGTCCTGAACAATTACCTTCTATTTTCCTTATGAAGTTAACTTCTTTGTATGGTACTCACACAATTCTAGAGTTTAGGCTTGCGATTTGTTTGACTGATTTGTAATATTCTGTATTCATCTAAGATGGTGTTATTTGATCAGTTCATTGAATGTTGGTTGTGGAGGATAATCCCAAATACTGGGAAGTTATGTCATCAGCACTTGCTGTGGGTTGACTAGATATCGTGGTATGTGTCTGACAGTATAATGTGGTTTATAGCTTAATAAAATTATGAAAGCTTGATAGGTTCTCTTTTTGGTGGAATTTTATGATTGGATACAGTTTTATATTTTCACATGCAGGTTAAAATGTTGCGCTTGCATGGATCTTATTGATTAGATCAACTCAGCAATCATGAGGTTGGTTCAAGATAGATTTTTATGCATTGCATCCAAAAGCTGTAGCTCTATTTACCTTTAGTAACATTGAACCACTTTATGGTAGTTAAGAGGTTTTTGTAAGTCTTTATTCGGTTATTTGACCAAAATGTGTTATACTTGAAAACAACTGCTGTTATGCTAGTTCTGTTTTTGATTGTTTGAACTAAGTAGTTCCATATAGTCTTTGCATTTTCCTTTTCATGCACTCATTTTCTTAAGGTGTTCTGTCCATGTGAAGTGAGATCAAGATGTTTTTGCTATAAGAAATTGAAATCTATGTATTTGATGCCTCTTTTGCATGTCATCAACAGACAGAGAATGGTCTTGTAGAGGCAGTTGCTGTTCTCATTTCGAAAATGCCACATATGCGTTTGGACCAAGAAGCTGGGAAATTGGGTGAATGCTTTAAGGACAAGCCTGATTTTGTGAAGGTATCTTAAATTTTTTCAGTGGTCTTCTCTTTCTGCTTCATGATCCACTACCTCCAAAGATAAGTAATTCAAGTCTTTCTCTAGCATAGGCATGGGAGAAATGGCGTGGACAAATAAATAAACTGGATTCAAGTGCATTCTGGTTTCAGTGTGCTCACCAGCAGACTCGGGAGGGCTTGAGAAGTATGTTACAAATAATGCTGGGTAATGCTAATAGTCTCTGCTCTGCAACGTGCCATTGGATAGAATTGCATATTTCTCACTTGTTATACATCAGGCCGTTCACAGTGGTATGTACCTTCCCTGTATTACATATCTCGTAGTGTCTGAACATCTTAGCTGGACTCTGAAATAATCAGTTGATTCCTTTTCGTCTGTTAGGGGTTGGAAAGCATGTACAGCTTGGCACAGAAAAGCATTCAATTGAAACCAATGGCCTCTGCACATAGGTTGACGGATCTTATAATTGGAATTCTTGGGGAAAATACTGAGGTGACAAATGGGGATAAAATATTAATTTACATTCTCTGTTAAATTCTCTTTTTGGTTCCTTATCCTTAAATTGTGCTTTTGATAATTCTCAGGTTGTTTTAGCAGAATGCTTGAAAGGATTTGGTCCTTGGTAAGCTGTCATATTTCCATCTTTATATCTTTCTGATTGTTAGGAATGCAGTTTCGGAGCCTCATTTGGGGTGTTATTGTTTCAAAATATGTTTGGTCCGATAAGCTATTAAAAGTTATCATGAAATTAAAGCTTGGCTGTTTCTGCGCAGTCATTAAGATCTATCTCTATATTTTTCTTATCATCAGGATGGTTGCGCATGCCATAGAGTTGTTGACTGCCGGGAGTGACCATGCAGAAATGCTTTTACTTGAAGAGCGTCCGAACTTGGGGGGAATAAGCATAGAGGAGCTTCATCGACTTGTTTATGCTCAAGTCCTATCCTCACATCCATTAACTTGGCAAGTGAGTGCAAATAATTGTATGGATTACTTCATTGACATATGAAGCCACACTTATGCATGCTTTATACATTGTATGGCTTAGGCTTACCTTTCTAAGCTAGAAATGAAATATGGAGTGCAACTTAACCAACTTCATTGGATAAAATTTGTAGCAATGAGTAACTTGAATAGTGGATTAACCGATTGAATTTTTTAATGGAATTAGCACTTTGATTAAATGTTTCTTATATATTCTTTTCCTTTAACATCTACAGATTGCTCCAATTTACCTTATATCATGCATGAAGCACGGGATGGTTCTGTTACAGATATTGTTGTCCAAGCAGCCTGTTCAAGATAATCAGTTATTGCTGAAGGTCCTTGGTTCTTTTTCATATGCTTCTCATCTTTGCAATTATCATTTTGCTTTCCCCTATTGTTTTGGATTTTAGGGGCTTATCAAGTAGTTTATTGATGATGCAACTCTGTGTTGTATGTAGAGCATAGAGACTTGCCGCCTTTGCGAACTCCACAGCATAACTGCAAATATTATGAAGGTATAAGCATATGTGAAGGCATCATTTTAATTTGGTGATGGAAAACGTGTAAAGCTTGGCATTCTCTTTTGGAAATTGTGTTTCCCGACCTGTTGAGAAATTTTGTGGTAAGATGTGATAATTGGATTTGTTAGCATATCAGTTATGGGTTCTCACTGTCCATGTTTAGATTGTTGGAGTACACCACTGGAAGCATGGTCGGAAAGGTTCTGGGGTGTTTTGGCTTCAGCAAGCTCGGGATGAATATCGTCTTAATAGGATAGCTCAGCAGTTGTTTGATTCAGTTGGAAAAACAATCTCTGATGAGAGTTTCAAGGTACGCATATTAGAACACATACTGTGTTAGTTTACCTTGAAATCGAACCCCCATAACATTGGACACATCACAGATATAGAGACTTCAAGAAATCACTTCAGCATGTTTTTGACGGAAAAACTACAGATGCTGCTCGGAAGGCAGTGGAATCTCTTATATCGGTACATATTCGTCACCTCTTGATTTTTTTTATGTTTATCTTCATCAAGATCATAACAAGAGCAAGATTGTTGCTTTTACTACAGCTTATGAAAAACCATTCTACACCTCAACGCTTTTACCTGCCTCTTCTTTATGATTCGGTAAGCGACTGGTGTGCTGGGATTTCTTTAGATCTATCTTATCACAGTGTGCCGCTTGTAATGTTGAATTTTCATTACATCTGCTGCCATGCATGGCTTAACCGGCTACTGTTGATTTTTTATTTTTTGCAGTTGAAGCTGCTTAATTGGAAGGATCGTCCTTTGTTGAATGTGTCTCAGACAAATCTTCTATTAACTAAACTACAAGATTTGTCTATGGCAAGGCTTTGGCCAGATTTCATCGAATCTGAGTTACCACTGCAGGCCTTAAACTCTGTTAGACTAGCTCTTGCCACGAATCTCGGACGTGCAATCCTAGAGGAATGAACCCTTTCAAGCATGTAGCGTTTGCCTGAACAATATCGTCAAAAATTTTCGAGTTTGAGATTATCAGAAGCAAACCCAACTTGGCATATCTAGAGAAATTTTTTTCGGATTTGTTGTAAACAAATTCATGAACCTTTGAGAACAGTTTTGTTGTCTGTATTTTCACATTTGATAGATTGAATTTAGCCGAAGTGGACATTAAGACCGTAAACATCTTTGGACTTTGTATGTAACTAAATGTTATACTGTCGCAATTATCCTTGTGTGGATTGGATTGTAATAAAATTCATTTTGTAGATTTTTCCAAGGATAAAATCCCAGAAATATAGGATTAGAAAGGAACAAAAACTTGTTTAGATTTGAAAAATTAATTTTTTTTACTCGACTCGAATTTTTAAACCCGACTTGATTGTACTTGATTTGAAATAAAGTTTGAAGGTAAAATATGATTCATTGTCTTAAATAATTTAAAATTTTTAGTAATTAGTAGATCGGTTTTTAAGTTCGAATCAAGTCTTTTAGCTTTATATGATATCTTTACTTCTTCAATTCTTCTCTCGTTTTAATTTTTTCTTTACCAAATTTGAACCACATGCTCATCTACACCTATGTAATTTCAATTCTATTTTTAAAAATAATTTTTTATTATTTAATCTCTTAACTTTATATTTTACTCAATTTAGTATGATTGCAAATTTTTTTCGTCGTTTCCTTACTTTTTTTATATTCCTATCAACATTTTTCCTCAATTTTTTGATTATTATAATATATATAATTTTAGATGATAATTAATTTTCTAAATAAATTTTACGTATACTTGTAAAAGAATATGAAACAATTTATATCTATATCGTATATAATTCTTGAAAGTTGTTTAAATTCAAATCAATCAATGTCATACCATTATAAATATTTACAATTAAATTTTAAAAAAAATTCGAACAAATAGACTCGAAAATTTTTAAAATAAAATTGAAATCATAAAATAAAACTCCTCAATTTAACTAAATTAACTTTTTTAACTCAACTGATCAAATATTCACCCTATTGAGAGACTCAATTCGAACTTAAAAATAATTTGAGTCCCTCAATTTAAACTCAATTGAAGGACTCAATTCGAACCACCAAATTCTTAACAATTTTACCGACTTATAAAACAATCTTACAACATTCTCGAAACAAGACCCTTTGAATAATCAAGACAAGTTCATTTTGTGTGTATTACTGGTTTATTAAAGAAAGCTAATGAAATCCCAAGAGAATCTTGGTCGTGAGTATTTAAAAATTGTGCCAAGACTTGGGAAATTTGTAGATTAGACTTTGATTATAATAAGCTTTTGTAAAAACTACTCTAAGCTAGTTATTTAATTATTATTATCCTTAAAAAATAATTATTATTGCTATCATATATAGTAATATTATTTATTTAATAAGGTGGCCTAACCTACCTGTCCTAATTAAATCACAACCCTAATTCTAATAAGACGTAGATATATACGCCCAGGGACGGAACTAGAATTTCATGTAAGAGGTGCAAACTATCAGGAAATTATATTAGAAATGTAGAGGGTGCAAAATTATAAGAATTTAAGGGGGTGCAGAATTAGAATATCAATAGAAAATACAAAAATTATAAAATATAGGAAAATTTTAAATTTTTAGGGGGTACGACTGCTTTCCAGCACCCCTAGGTCCATCCCTGTACACTAAGTTTATTTCTTTTCTTTGCAAGAATTTCAACTTCTCAATTTTCATAAATATAATGAAGAAATTCAAAATTAGACCAAATTTTATTATATAACACTATGGCAAAAGACAAAAGGAGTATTCAAGGGTTTATTATTATTAATCAATTAAATTAATTACTACAACTTGGTCTCATCATGCAAAACACATAATTAAAAATTGGGTATCACCCAAAAATTAAATAAATTTCAAGCACAAGTACTTTTTTTAATTTTTTTTTCAAGTGAAGAAGATTATGGCCACGTCGCTAACCTACATACATATATACAAGCTACTCGTATTAATTTAATTAGGGTTTCCATCATGAGCAAGTTGAACCCTTTTTTTGCATGTATTTGGATTCTAATAGGATTATGGATATGACTTTTCAACTAAAACAAATTAATTGTATATATATATATAATTAATCTTCCACTCCACTTCAAAACTATATAATAAAACCAAAAAGAAGATATTGCTTGTGTTGACATCCACATTTGTTTTGGGGGAATCTTATTATATATCTAGATGAGGATATTTGATTTAATAATATTATCTTAAGAGGTCGGTCAAGACTTCAAAAAAGTCATACAAAGGACATCCAAAAAGAATATTTTCTACTTTATACATTTATATATATATATATATATATATATTGGTTTTATTAAACTCTTAGACATGGATAAATTAATAATTGTTTAATATGTATATTATTGTATTATACATATACATTTGTTTATTTTTATGTTTTTGAAACATGGAATCGTTTTTAAAGTACAATTTATAATATTTAAAATTACCCCATAATCTCAACCTTAAATGAAAAGTATTTATGTTTTTTTTAGAAAAAAATGAGTTTTATTAAAAATAAGATAAGATATAACAAACACAACACACTCATAATTTGAATATTAAGTCTATCAAGAAATTTTTTTTAAAAAAATTTAGACATGTAACCTAAAGGACAGAAAAAAAGATAGACAAAAATTTGTTCTATAGAAAATCTAACAATCATTATGAAATTTTGATTGTCTTTTTCAACTAGACGCTATATTGTATCGACAAACTATCACAAAAAGAGATCTAAGCATATTAGACCCTCAACCCTTTTTGATGAGGGTGCGTCTGATGACCTATACACAAACACCAAACTACTATAAAGATAGACAAAAATCGTGTCATGGAGACAATCTAACAAACACACCAAGATGTGCAAAAAAAAGAAATTAAAAATATAGAGGATTCTTACGTGAGGCTAAAAACAAAAAAACAACAAAGAAAAAAAAATCGGAGAAAGGCTTTAGAGAAAAAAAAACATAATGATTATTTAGAGTTTAAAGTTTTTTTCTCGGTAAAATATAATTTTCTTAATCAAGATAAAATTATATATATTATGTATCTTTATTGTGAGCCTCCTTAAAATCTTTTTAATCTTAATTAAAAGAAAAAAAGTACAACATAACTAAACAAAAAACTTAGAAGAAGAAAAATTACAGCAGGGAAAGGCTTTCTTGCACAACAGCATGACCATTTATAACTTGCTACCACCAAGATTTAAATAGCTCTTGTCTTGACATACCTTCTTTCGCTAAATGGTCTGTCATATCATTACGGTCTCTTGACACATAAAGAAATTGAATCTGGAGTAATTTTATAACCGAGCTGCTTTTGGAGCCTAAACTCATAGCGTATAAATAGAGAAATATTACATTTTTAAGGTAAATATCGAAATTTAAATTTATATAAAATAAAATAATAAAAAAATCTTAACCACACTATTAACTAGTAAATCTCTACAAATATTAATAAATAAGTGTATTTAAACTTGTAATTTTATAGATATTGTAATAACAACCGTATTCGACTGGAACATTGAATATTTAAAAGATAAGTATCGACAGGAGGATATAGTGATTGGTACAGAGATGTTTTACCTTCTAAACTAGATTTGTGTTTGAATTAGACAATCTACAAACAACTGTCTTCCAGCCGCAATTATTGAAATTGGAATTGAGGTGGGAGCTGGCCAAGCATTATGGAGTATTTACTATATAATAAGGATTTATATTAAATACAACTGTAGTGAAAATTTTTAGTTTTTTAATCGTTTTAGTTTTAGGGTTTAAGGTATAAAATTTAAGGTTTATGGTATAAAGTTTAGGGGTTTAGGTGTAAGAATTTAGAATTTAGAGGTAATAGTTAGAATTTATGGGTTAGGGTTTAGGGTAATATACTGAGGATTTATGTTTTAACCTATAAATTCTAAATTAAACCCTAAACTTTAACTTATATTCACAATTACTAAATTTTAACCTACTAAACCTAAACCCTTAAACCTTACCCCCTAAATCGAATCTTTAAATCATAAAATTAAAGCGCTTGTGGAAACTAAAAATTTTTATCACCACCAGAGTTTTAAATAATTATCCATAAGGTAATCATATTTTAATTTTAAAGATTTTAGCAATCATGAATTGTTGTCGGTGCCGAGAAGTCGCCTATCACTATAATCAATGATTCCATAATCCAACATTTAAAGTGCATTACTTGTTGCAATGAATCAATCAAATAGACGGAGAAATGATATCATTCTAACAATTAAATCAAATCAGAATCTAATTAGTAGTTTTAGTGAGAGAAAAAAACTGATTTTTTAGAAGATTATGCTGAGTTTTTTAATTATTTTATTTCTTACTCGTCCATCGACTAATGTAGATTAAATTTTGTAAAAATTTATTACGAATCGACTTTTTTTAATTTAATTTTTTCATTCACAATGTTAGGATCATCTCATCTTACTAAATTAATTGGTTGTTGGTTATGTTGAGTTTTATTAAGGATTCAACAGCTAGAAGTGAATAAAACTCGAATCGACGCGAAAAAATTTGACTCGACTTTGAAAAATCGTAATTTCATAAACTTGATTAAAAAAATTCAAATAAAGTTTAATTTGTAAAATGAGACTCAAATAACTCTAAATATTTAATAATTAGTAGATCTATGTTCAAGTTCGAATCTAATCTTTCAATCTCATCAATTAATACCATATTATTATAAATATTTAGAATTAAATTTAAACAAAAACTTTAATAATTCAACTCGATTCAAATTTTATGAAATATACTCGATCAAATACTTCTACCCATGTTTAAAAATGTAAAATTTAAAAGTCTTCCATGGTGAGAAAGAATCTTTTATTTATATTATATTATTATAAACGGAAGAAGAGGAGCAAGAGTCTTATCGTGGGGTAGGGAACAGGCAACCAATGCATGGTTCGTAGAGAAATAATAATATCATTGGTTGCCGTAGAAACACGTGGCAGAAAATGCAGGTGCCGACAGTCAATTGTCAAAAAAGGTCAAAGTCAATTCAGGTCTCAACTTCTTCGTCTTCTAATTTGTTTTTTCCGTACGGAGAGAACAGACAAAAATTGTGACAGGAGGACGATTTCCCCGCCGGCGGTCGGACACCCGGCCCGGTTCTTTACTGGCTGCAGTTGTAAATTAACAGTATTACTGCATAAGCTGAGTTCATTTATTTTTATTTACCTATCCATTTAGTAAGTCAAATTAATTTTTGACCGATAAATTCAGATCAAGTTAATAAAATTTTTGTTTTTTATTATTTTTTGAACAAAAACAAAAAATTAGATCGTATTAATAAAAGTGACGATGATTACAAAATACAACACACTTCAAATATTGAATGTTCAATATAATAAATAATAAAAAATAAATACATTAAATCTCAGAGAGTGTGGAAGATAGAAAAAATGGAACCCGTCATTTTCTCGAAAAATTTACATCTTCTAGTTAAAAATCCAGCAACAATCTACTTTGAACAAAATACTTTATAAATTATGTAAATTATTCCGTTGATACCCTCAATGCAAACCCATACGCGGAGCTTTTTTATGTTCATAAAATTATCAACAGTACCTATATCTGAAAACAAAGATCTCAGTAGCGACTCTTTCATATCCCAGAAATGGGCATTTGTTCTTCTTCCTCAAATCTGATAATGGCGTAAAAACTCGACCAACAACAAACTTTGACCCTAAAACCATCCGATTGTAAAGCTTGTTGCTCAAAATCGGTGTCGTACATTCCGTTTATTTGACCCACAAACAGAGACGGAGTCAAAATTTAAAGGTAAAGGAGGCAAAACATAAATTTTAAAAGGCAGAAAGACAAATTTATAATTATACTATTTTTAAAAAATATATAAAAAAAAAAAAAAAAAAAAATCTCTCGGTTGGAGCCCATTCCCAGAAGCTTAATAGCTCCGTCCTTGCCCACAAAGCACATTTTGAGCCATTGGTATTCCGCTTCAGAAACCGAGATTGGAATTGTATCAACATCTCTGCTTTTCATGGAATCTGAGTCATCTTTCCGATCACGAGGAAAAGATATTTGGGTTGGAGCACCCCTTTTAGCCCTCGAATGAATATTACTCAGGAGAGCTTCCTTGTATGTGCGCCCATCTGTTTGTTCAAGGTGGTTCTTCTCCTTGCTATAGAACTGCCTGCGGTGGCCTGAAACATTCTTCGCCCTCCATTGAAAACTCTTTATCTTCTCCGCCATAATCTTTGTCTTCTGCCAAACCAGAATGACCATATAAATCATTTTAAAGTTATGTTATTCTAAAATCAAGTAATTTGAACTTAAGCATAAACACGAGCATACCTACATAGTGGGTGAAAGAGTGAATTGTCTCAAAATTTGATGGTTGAATTGTATTTATGTCACTGATAATTTTAAAATTATTGTAATTAAATTTCGTTCCTCTCAAAATTTTCTGATTTATTATTTTGTCATTTAAAATTAAAGAGAGTAAGCATTACCCTTCATTTTTCTGGTTTAATTAGTTTTAAAGACTTTTCAGTTTTAAAATTAGTGAATTTAAACATTAACTCTCTTATTTTTATAATTTACTTACTTTTTAAGATCATATTCATTTCAAAATTAATTATTTTATCTCTTATTGTTCAGTCCTGATTTCATCCCTCACCATAAACATCATTAGTTGTAGAACAAGAATTCTTTCTTTTTTTGGTGCATTTATGTGTGGCTCAACGCTAAAAAACTAAATCATACACACTAACCCTAAATTCTAATTCTTAAACTATAAACTCTAAACTCTAAAAACTAAACATTAAACTCTAATCCTAAACTCAACTCTAAACCCTAAATCTATTTTTTAATGTTAAGACATCAAAAAAGAGCATCAAAAAGGATAAATGATTTCTATTCTTAGTTGTATAACATTTAGTAAAATATGTCATATTCTAAGACTTCATTCGGCGTAGATTTTAAAATAAACATTGGATTAAAAACGGAGGTTTGGCAGAAATTAAAATTTTCAACTTTTCTGTTTTTAGCTTTTAGGGCAAAATTTGAATTTCAAAAGGTCATTCTGCTTGTCTAATATAGTCGTTCGACACTGCTTCTACATTCAATAATTCAACATCTGTTTGAAAAACATTCTCGAACAAAGCTTAATCCTAACTATAATGATCAGAATTTCCCATATTTGTTCTGGTCTATTGTAATTTTATGATGAGATGTACGAACTTAGCCGACTTATCTCGAAGGAATCAATCAGGTCCGATGCAACTAATGATAAAAGGAAAAGAATCGTCAAGGAACTGATTCCTTTGGGGAAAATTTTGCAGACATTGTCTCGGAAACATCAATCGTGTTTAGAAAATTTGGTTAAGAAATTCACTGGAAAAACAACGACATGTTTGAAATATTACTATGTGATTGTGATATTAGGCAATGACTCTTGGTTGCATCATATTTTCAACACCCTTAATCATTGAAAACATATATATGTTTGAATTTTGAGTGTGAAAAGGGAAGCAGACATTAAATATTTTAGAAGGACGTAAAAACCATGCATTCTTTACCGACTTAAACATCGCCATCTTAATAATTCAAAGCTCTTTTCAACATTCTTCAAGGCTTTTTGGTCATTTTAATTTTTTCCTAATATATTTTCCTTACATATACAATATATGAAAGTGTTGAGGAGTGGCTCTGCAGCAGCGGCAAAAGGGTCTTCATTAATGAACTTGATGCCATCTCGCCCTCTTTGTAAGAAAGTAAATGGATATATGGCTGGGCATTCGATCAAGTCGAGTCAAAAATTTTGAGTTATTCGAGTTTACAAATTCTATTTTACGATTCAAGTTTTATTTACATTTTTTTCGAATTGAGTCGAGTTTATGAAATTCGAGTCGAGTCGAGTTTTTGAATTTCTGTACAAATTTAATTGTACTTATATATATATTTGACTAAATTAATTGTACATATATATTTCTTCATATATATCACTATATGCATATACGTAGCGGTGCACATATATATTTCTATATGCATATACTTAGGGCTAGGCGATGCACCTATTAATTCTAATTTTAACGACTTTCTATATGCATATATAATATACATATATATTTCTTTATATTTTCACATGTTATATACATAATATATCGTGCAAAATTGACAAACTTGACTCGAATATAAAAACTGATCAACTAATTACTAAAAATTTTGAGTTATTCGAATTTCCATTTCATAGCTCAAACTTTATTGAAATTTTTTCGAGTTGAGTCGAATTTATGAAATTACGAGTCGAGTCAAAATGAGTCAATTTTTTCGCCTCGAGACAAGTGGAATAATTTGATTTTTTCGAGTCGAATTTTGCTCACCCCTAAAAGGATCCATGAAATCAAAACTTATTTTGTGTTTTCAATGAAATCTAAAGGGTCTTCATTAACAGGTTTATGGTGTGGTTAAAAGGCGATAAGTTTCGATACTTGTCCAAAAATTTAAAATGTCAGACTTTTTGACAATATTTTAGGTTGATTTTTTTGTGTTTTTTTTACTAGTATCGAAACTTATTTTGTAAAAAAACTAAATATAAAAACTTATTTTTGTAAGTATCGAAACTTGTCAAAAAACACGAAAAATTCAACCTAAAATATTATTAAAAAGAAACATTATTTTAATTTTTGAACAAATTTTAAAATTTGTCTTCTTTTAGCCGCACCCTAAACTTGCCGCACCCCAGACTTACCCCAACTCTATGATTACGGTAACGTTGATATATATATATATATATATATTGAAGAGTAGGAAATTCAATTTGAGTAGAATTATTTTCTATATGCAAGTTTTTTTTCTATAACCAAGCAACCTATCCTTATAAATAGATACTAGAGATTAGGGTTAAAAGTATCAGTCGTAATATCTTTCGATATACTAAAATTTTCTCATTCTCTGCCTGTGGTTTTTCCCTTCTTAAGTTTTCCACAAAAATCTTGGTGTTTGATTAATTGTTTGAGTTTATGATTCTTGTTTGTTCGTCACCATCGTTTCGATAATCGTAACAATATCTATAGATTAATATTTAATACATTAACGGATAAGTTAGTATATTTCCAATTTGATGTATAAATTCATATACAATATTCATCAAAAATAAATCCTATATGCATACATAGAGGTTATATTATGACATCAATTCCTATAATTTCGATATCGTTTGTATTTTTCCATTAAAACCTATCAGTAACACATCAATGCGATCATACAAACTTCGATAATTATAAATTCAAGAAGAATATCTGATAATATGCAAATTTAGACAAAAAATAGTAACAGGGTCAATAATTGAACTAAAATTTTTAAATACAATATGAGATATTTGATTTTGACCTTTTAAATGGAGTTACGAAATCTCAAATTTTATCAAAATACACGGACTTGTGACATATTCTTGACAATATGTACGTATGTAGGAAAAATCCACCAATAGAAAACATACTTGCCTGCAGAGATAGTGAAATAGGGCAACGTCTTAAACGAGCTCCACTTCCACACACAAAAATGACATTTTTGATAGTGAGAGATCACAAATAGAAAGAAGAAAAGAAGGATAAAATGAAGACCCAAATATTTAATTTGGACAAGTAATGGAGGACCTTTGCATGAGGGAAAATATGTGATTTACTTTAACAAAATTAGACAAGGATTGGGCAAGAGAAATGCATGAAAGGAAATGATATGGGGTTTTTATATAGATAGCCAATTTCACCTTTGGGGTCAATTTAAATTTATTGTACTTTAAGTAGGTCCAAAATTTGTACCAATTTTGTTTCAAATATCATGCGGTCCAAATTTCTACAATGGAGTTAATGTTATACTTTGAATTTTTAACCAATTGAACAGACAATATTATTGATTGAGTTTTTTTTCTCAGCATTATAGATTGAGTTTTAATTTGATTAGTATCTATCAAAGGTAATTATATTTAGAAACGTTCGAGTCTATAATCTTTGAGGATTTAAGGATTAATACATATTATAGATAGCCAATTGGTTTAAAAAATTTCCCTCTAAAATGTTCTTAATTATTAGTTCTCGACAACTTTCAACATTGCATCCTCCTAACACAGCTTTCGATCACTTGTTGCACATCATGTTACTGTCTATCAGCTCGATAATTGACAAATGAAATAGTTTGATATGCACAATTACTTCATTACTGGACAAATGACAGACTAATGAAATAAACCCATTATGACTCTAATTAATAGAATTCAAGAAACGATCACTTCACTAATGAAATTTTTATATATGAATGGTTAAAATTTTTGAATTAATTCGAATTAGAACCAAATTAATAGAACATATAAGTTTTGAAGACTAAAACTATTATCATACCAAGTCATACTATTTCAATTTTAATAACAAAGTGACATGTCTATAACAGACTTTTAATTGAGTGATCCTAAACCCTAAATCGATCGAAACGAACACATTTTAGACACGTTTGTCAGCCAAGATCCACACTAACATTTCCTACAAAGAAAACGATATTTCATGTATCATCAAATTAACAAAAAAAAGTAAAGAAAAAAAGAGAGAAAGAAGAGCCGTCGACTATTAAAATGTAGCATCCATGAACACATGGGGGGACCATCCCCAGCTTTTATATTGCAAATTTAGTCTTGTGGGGACTGATAGCTGACCATATGTGCATGGTGGTAGGACATTTTAATCTCTCACTCACACATATATATGGGTCTACATTTAATGCATTGGTTATACATGTCCAACATAAAAATAAATTATTCAAGGGTAAATTTGACTTACAATTTTTTAGGTCAAAATGAAATCGGTAATTAAGGACGCTTTTGAAAAAAAATATTTCACTATCAGTACATCAACTAATAATTCAAATGAATTATTATTATTATCACTGTCTACCCTCGAATACAATTAGTGAACCAAATTATTATATATTTTAAAAATAAACCATTTGAATTATTTTAAATTTGAGTATTATGATGTGCTATTATCTGGTTTACTTTATATATTATCAACATGGGCATAACCAAGACAATTAAGGGCCTTTATTCTTTGCTAAATGAGAAAATTATCCTTTTAGCCCCCTCATTAATATTAGTAATTCAATTTAAACCTAGGTTAAATAAAAAAATTATTTTGACCCCTCCTGAATATAATAAAATTTAAACCTTTTTAACTTTGACACCCAAAATTTTATCTCAACCTCTCTTACTGGGGCGGACGCTTGTGGGGACCTAGGGGCCATGTCCTCCAAAATTTTAAAAAATTAAATTTTGACCTTAAAATTTTTAAAATTTCATATTAAAATTAAAATTTTTGAATATTTTTAATTAAATTCTCTCTTATAATTTTTAAAAGTTGTCATTAAATATCTCAATATTATTATTTAGTTTAACTCTCAAAATTT
The DNA here is from genome assembly GCA_019671005.1 of Hibiscus mutabilis. Lineage (NCBI taxonomy): Eukaryota > Viridiplantae > Streptophyta > Magnoliopsida > Malvales > Malvaceae > Hibiscus > Hibiscus mutabilis. Next base: position 106,005 of record JAGYYJ010003120.1, read on the forward strand.
TCGAAAATTTTAATTTAAACCTCCAAATCTTTTAAAAATTTAAGTTGACCTTCCAAACTCTTTCACCAAATTCTGCAACTGCTCTCTTAATATTTTTTTTATTTAGATCCAACTATCATAGCATCATATATATATATATATATATATATATATGAGTAATTTGTTGTATATTATTTTATGGTCCCTCGTTCGTTCCCCCTTGTCTAGTTAGATATCTTCTTCCATTATTAATAGTTTCCACCCCACGTGGACTTTGCTACGATGTAATGCATCCAAAGCAGAAATATCTTGATAACTCATCCATAAACATATAAGGAAAGATTAATTTTATGTGTTCTTTTAGTATATTGTGGGTAAAAGTTGGTCACAGATTTTAAAGTTATTTCATGTTCAGAATAAAGATCGAATTCTCGAAAACTGATTAAAGTAGGGAAACTATTGTCATCTCATCTAAATTTCGTGTTTTTTATTTTATTTTTTTAATGAAAGTGTGAGCTATCGTTGTCGACTATAGTTATGAGCATTGGTCCAGGGTCCATTTCCATATTCACAATGGGAACAGCTAGGCATCGAAAGATATGCACGTCCTTAGGGTTTTTAATGTATTTGAGTTGCCTTTTAACTTACATATTCCTCTCTGAAAATGATCCTTTTATTGTATCTACATATGCTTTCTTAAGCTACCCAATAATTTAACATCAATTAATAGTGCCCCCAATGCTACGGCAATATAAATGCTTCATAATTACCAAAACTGAAATTAAACCATACTTCCACTACTCCTATTTACTTCCGAAGAATGCTTCTTTTTAAGTCAAACCATCCTATCGGCCTTTGGAGTTTTGATAATTTTTTGGGTAAATATTTCATACACTTACGCTGAAAAATTATTTTTCACAAGAGGGTTTAATTTTGGGTTTAGATACTTATTTTTAGGGTTTAAAATTAAAATTTAAGATTTAAGAGTTCAAAGATCAAGATTTAAATTATATACCGTAAAGTTTAAATGTACATTATCCCGACATTGTATCAAATACTTGCTACCGGTTATGATTATTGAATTCATGACTACATTTAAAAAAATAAAAAATAAACAAAATTTAATTATATTTTTCATGAAAATGTTTGATGTTTAAATGACCTATTTTAAGTGTGTGTATATATGTACTTACATGCATGGTTAAACATAAATCATACGTGTTAAAGAGGGACAGCTTGCACGTATTGTTTCAGTTAAAGCAATCCATCCTAATCAATAATTATTATCATTTAAAAAGGTTGAGAGTTAGCTCGGGCATTAATATATATTTGTCATCTAATATGAAATTATATATCCATATGATAATAATATAAGTTATGCTTCTTTGGTGGAATCATACCCTATAATTTCATTACATTATTTTTTTTAAAGGGCAGTGTACCCTTGTCTTATTTTCTAATTTGGGATTATGGTCCCATAGATATGAGTTTTTTTTTTGGTTAAATTAATCATTTTCGTTTATCTGCTTATCATTCTATAATTATTTGATAGTAAAAGGAAAATGAAATGGTCCGGCAGCAGGAATCTAGCTAGCCAACACCATCATGAAATCATCACCACCACCATCATATTTTTATTATAAAGTTGGTGGGGGTTGATCGATTTGTTGTGTAGTGAAGCGCCATGCATTGGCTTCTATGGGATAATTTGTCCTACAGAATGATTAGGAGATGGATTTGACTTTTATTGAAGTCTTTGATAATTATAATATTTCTTTGAACAATAGCATCTGAATTTCATTAATCACCATGAAAGATAATACAATAAAATGCATCAAAAAGAAAAAAAAATGGACAAGTCCGCTAAAAGTCTCTTACAATGATGCAAAAAAAGCAGACAATTCCATCGAGATTAGTCTACCAAAATTCAGAAACCTTCATGAATCTAATTGTCTCTATCTAAACGAGACGCTTTACGGAGTGAAAAAGGAGTGGTGAGCGAACCAAGCTATCAGGCATATTGCTCCGCTGCCCAGGTCTGATTACATTGTCAACCAACCATCAACCGAGTGGGGATCCATCTTTCTAAGAACACCGACAGAACCATAATCAGAGATTAGCGTCGTGAAGATCTTTGTACGAGCACCAATCGATCGCTAAGGTATACTGAAATCATGCCACAATGACAGATGAAACGAAGCACAAAAAAATCAAAGAAAAACGTGTCACAATGATAGAGGAAACACATGCCACAAAGGTAGCGCTTTTTATTAAAATATAAAAAAACAAAAAAAATAATAAACCCTGTGATCGACAATCAATACTAAGATTGATCGCCGACCACCAACCAAAGAAAGAAAAATAAAGTTACAAACGACAAAGATTTGAGAGAGCGGCTAAGTTTTAAAATCTAATCAAATATATATTCTTTATGTAGAATTCCTTTGATGATTACATATTATTATTATTGTTATCAACATTAATTAATGAAAATAAACTTATAATAATGTAAATATTTGTAATTAGCATAATGAAGAGTGAAACAAACCCACAACTTATCTTTATAAATTAATAAAAAGCTTTTTTTAGAGTCAACACCCAAACTGAATATAATTTAATTGACATTGTTATTAGTATAATATACATAAAGATGTAAAATTTAGTATACTTAACCTTTTAATATTCTCTAATTTATAGGTGGGGAGAGGTATGGATAGTATAAATATTGTACATTGAATGTAAAAAAAATCACCACATGTTCTCAAACTATGATCCTCATTCTAAATTGGCCCTTAAACTTTTGAACATTCTAATTCCATCCTCAAACTATGACCCTTATTCTAAATTGACCCTCAAAGTTTTGGATGTTTTAGTATTATCTCCAAACTATGTCTCTTATTTTAAATTAACCCCAAAATTTTGACCACTATAATTTCATACCCAAATTATGAGTATATTCTAATCATATCCCGTAATAACAAAACTTTCATAAAACTTTAAAAATAATATGTATTACATAATAATATGATGTAACAAATGATAATTTAATAATGAAATTAAAATATTTAAAAATTTAAAGACCAATTTAAAATAAGCCTGAAACATCTGGTGCTGAAAAATGACATAATTGAGTGAGTGACATTGAAAGACAGATGAGCAAAACAAGACAAAAACCATAAAGAGGAGAAAGAAGATGGGGGCAATAATTTGCTGTGACAAATGTAGAAGAAGCTGCCTGCAATCTCACAGCTATACAATGGGGTCAACAGAGCATTTCATTTCTCGTAGAAATAAATCTTACAACAGATAGAGAGAACGCATCCAAAATTCATATTAAAAAAATGAGAGACGGGCTTCAAGATTTTAGTGTCTGCCATGAGATTTTGTGTCGGGATCCAAATATAATTTCCATCAAATAATATATATATTTTTGATAAATAGTAACTAAATTTTTATTAAATTTATAGAAAAAATCACAATTACAACGCAAAAAAAAATATTTGGATTAAACAACCCAAAAAATCTTTACAACCCAAAAAAAAAGAAAAATGAAAACTTCTATGGAGATAAGCATACCAACAAAATTTAGCAGCTTCATGAATCTCCTTGTCTCTGTCCAAACGAGACGCATAAAGAAGGAAGAAGGAGTGGTGCGCGATCCAAACTGTCATACAAAAAGTACCGCTACCCAGAAGTGATTTCATCGGCAAACAATCATCAACGGAGTGAGGATATAACTTTCCAAGTGACCATCGACAAAAACATAAATCAGAAACTAGCGCCGATTGAATCTCTGTGCGAACAACAATCGATCGTTAGTGTAATACCCCAAGATTTGCATAGTGGCTAAAATGCAAAGAATTAAAAGTTAGTGGTTTTAGTTCAGTGACTAAAACGTAAAATTTTAAAGTTTGGTGGCTAAAGTGAAAAGTTGGAAAGTTTAGGGACCAACATAGTAATTTTCCCAATAAAAATTTTAATGGCAAAAATGAATAGTTTATCCCTGTATAAGAATTTTGGTGGGAATCGGATTTTTGGTACGAGATTTGTATGAAAAGCTATAAAGGGAATAAGTTTAAAAAAATTATTCGAATGATTATTCGAACTCAGAAAATTATGAAAATTTTATGGAAGCCTTAGAAAGACTTGAAGAATACGATAGTATAGTTTTGAATCATTTTTATTTGGTTTAAATTCGATTCTATGCAATTTTTGGTGAAATAGATGAAAATGACATTTTTTGAAGATAAGTTGGTTCATTAAGGGTAAAAAGGTCATTTCACTCTTACTTTTATTATTATTATTGATTATTTTGGATAAGAAAAGACATATGATGGCATGAGATTGGTTATAACTCAAGGGTATAATGGTCTTTTGACTATTAAAGATTTATAATTATTAAATTTGGTGTATAATATGCGATTTGGCATAATTAAAGAATAAAAGTTGAACAAAAACTCCTCCAACCTACAAGGCTGCCGAAAATTCCAAGTTCAAAGGGGTAAGGTTTTCAATTCAATTTGTAAGCTTCCATGGTTAGATTTAAGCTTGAGACATGAAATAGAAATTTTATCTCCATCAAATTCTCTATCTTTTGGTATAATTTTTATGAAAAGTTCATGTCTCTAAGTTGAGTTTGGAGATTTGGTTGGATGAAGAGCATGATGAAATTTTGAGTTTTAATGGTTTTTCATGTTGGAAACGTGCTTGTGGTGTTGTTTCTATTGTTCAAATGTTGAAATTTCCATGGAAAACCTAGTAGTGACTATTCGGCTACCATGGAAAATTTAAGGGAAATTATGGCAAAAATTTCTTTGACGTTGGAAATGATGAGAATGATGTTAGATTAGTATGATTTTGATGTTAGGATGAAGAAATACCTATGTTCTTGAATTATGGAAAAATTAGGGTTTGAGCCAAGTTTGGAATTTTAAGGTGTTAATGAAGGAAGAGTGGTTAAATATGATGATATAAGTGGTTTGGAATGAAAATCCCTAATTATTTGGCATTAGGGACCAAATTGTAATTTTTGGAAAGTTTAGGGACTTGATTGTTGAACTTGTTTTTGAAGAATATTGGGTTGAAAAATCAAGTTAAGTGAATTCGAGGTTGATTTTGAAGTTTATTCTAACTTTTGGACCATTTTTGTGAATTTCGGAAAAAATCAATGACCATTATGTTAATTTTTAAAGTTTGTGTCCTAAAGTGTGAATGGTGAGAATTGTAAGGATTGGCTTGAGAATGATGTTTGGAGGCTTACAAGTGTCCTTAGGGACTAAAATGTAAATTTTGGGAAAAGTTGGAAATTTAAAGAATAGTTTAAGAAAAATTGGTTCGAATATGGAGTTTTTTTTACCGGATCAATTTTTGAAAATAATGGATAGTTATTCATTTACTTTCCATTATTTTATATAGATTGAGTATGTTCTAACATATGCTTTGAAATGGTATATGTTATTTTTTTTATGTAGATACCGATAAAGATCAAGGTCGTTCTAGTAGACAGGGTAAAGAAAAAGTTCGAGACTAATCGAATAATAAAAGAGGCATTGCAAGACAAAGGTGAGTGCATACATGTTTTTATAATGTATGTTAGTAACATATATATTATATGAAGACTTATGATAAGTCGACCTAAAAAAGGTAATTATTTTTGAAAGTATAATATATTTTAGCATGATACTTGATTTTAAATTTTAAATGGCAGCATATTATGAATATTAAAGTACATATTGGAGTATGAATTGCTCCAGTATGAATGTGTTTTATATGATATGGTTATGGAATATATTTGGATTGCTGGCCATTACTGCAGGAAATGTTTTAATGTTGCCCTTTGTAATAGAATTATGAGTTAGACAATATTGTGGTATACCATTATGAGTCATATTTGTTATTCGACATGCCGCTCGTATTCGACATTTTGTGTCGCTTGTATTCGATACTTTATTGTGTCGCTTGTTTCCGTCACTTCATTGTGGCGCTTGATTTCGTCATTTAATTATGGTGCTTGTAAAAGATAGTACTTTTTAGTACTCGACTCGAATATTAGTCACTCAACAGTTACCTTGGGCTATATGATTTTACATGATAAGTATGCTTTATGTTAAAGAACGATGTGATATGTTTTCTTGCATAAACATTCCTGCATATTAAAGTATATGATTTCAAAGATGATCATGTTTTAAAAGTATCATGTAATTGTATATGTTTATTTATGTTACTTACCTAATGCCTCACTGAGTATATTCTCAGCGTATATTTCTGAATACGCGTAGGTAATCCAGAGTAGTTGGGCTGAGCTTTTGCATCAAATCATTTGGAAGGAAATACGATTTTGACATGTTATTTCCAGTACTTATGACATCCTAGTTTTGTATGTAAATAGTGGCATGTACGAAATAATATGTCTATTTTGTAAAATTATTAAACCGGCATGCCTTGTAATGGTTTTGTTTTTATATTATATGAGATATGGTATGTATAATTAATATGTTTTATATTTAACTTTTTAATATGACAAGATTAATATTTATAAGTTAATTGAAAATTTTTGATAAACCTTATTTTTAAATAATAATGATCTATAAGTTATTGTAACATTTTTGACTCATGTTCGGTATACGGATATGGGAAGGGAGTGTTACAATTAGGGTATGCTGAAACATGCCACAAAGACATATGAACCAAACCACAAAACAAAAACAAAGACATATCACAAGGACAGAAGAAAAAGTGTGTCACAAGAATAGAGAAAGAGCGTGCTACAGAGACAGAGATTCTTATTAAAATAAAAATAAGAAAACAAATAGATTCGGTGGTCGACAACCAATACTAAAATTGATTGCCGACCACCGATCAAAGAGAATGATCAAAGAAAAGAGCGACTAGGGTTGAAGGGAATGATCAAAGATTATGGATTTATTTATTTAATTTGTTTATAAGTTTTCAAAAATTAATCAGAGATACGTGGAGATTATTAATATGCTTGTGAAATTTTAAAATTTTATTATTAGTGTATTAAATAATTATTTTATATATGTTCATATACTTGTAAAGAGAGATGAAAGAAGATTCATTTGAAAAAAAGGCTTCATTTTGTGATTTTTTTTTCCAATATTTGATGTCTAGAAAAGTGGAACTGTCTACTACGAAAATGAACAAAAATTGTCATCACCGTGTTTTTTTTCTGAATTTTTGAATATATATACGTATGTATGTAAGTATATATATGTACAAAATATATATATGAGGGGCACGAAATTATTGATAAAACAATGTACCCCATTTGAGATATGGGGGTTGATATTTGCTATATTGGCTGCATTTTTTTTAAAGGGAAAGAGATCATATGTACCATTGATAAAAGTATGTTTTGTCTTTAATTTAAAGCCTTACCTTTTTGTGTATTATTCTTGGAACTAATTTTTATAAATTAATTATTTATCCAAAAAATTCTAAATTAATCAACTAATTAATAATATTTTTATCCGGATTGACAAACATTACTTTGATAAATATGAAATTACTCCATTTTAGAAATTACAAAATTATAATTTTTTTCCTATTCAAAAAAAATTATAATTTTTTTATTTGAACTAAGGTATCCACCGCCAGTAGTAGTGACTAATCCTCTCGCCGTATGTGCTCTCTCTAATAGATAAACAACTGGCCATAAAATGTACTTCATTCTAATTGGTAGGGAGCGAACTCCTGATCTCATTACAAAATTATAGATTAACTTAATGGTAAATAATAATAATAATTCAATTATGACCCTTATTAAAAGAATTTTCTAACTTTGACCTTGGTTTAAGTCATGGTATTTTTTTTTAAATCGAATATCGTATTTTTTGATAAATTTTAATTCTAATCATAATCCTAATCCTACTTAGAGGAGAGGGGAAGGGGGACTGTAGAGGAAAGAAGAGAATGTTCTTAATGGGTCTAGAGTCCATGACCTAAAGGAATATAAGAGAACAAAAATGAGCAGCTTGGCTAACCAACCAAATGTGTTTACTCGAATATCGTATTTTTAAATCTGTAACGATAAAATTATAAACATATATTTATTTTTTATGTGTGTTGTGTGGAATGACCAACATGTCGACTAAATATTCATAGCAAACACCTTTCTCTGATGTACAACATTTATTCCATACTAATAAATATGGAATATAAAGAGAATAATTAGGCAATTAGATTGTGGAGGAAAATTTTAAAAAAAATTAAAAAATCTAATATCTCGGCTTACTAGATCAATTGATAATTTATAATTTTAATTTCATTTTATGTTATTTTTAGTTACTATTACAATAATAACCATAATTTTATAAAAAGTTTTACCTTCCGTTGAAAAGTTTTTATTATTTATTATTTTATTTTATGATTATTTAGGTAATGTATAACGTTTTCATATCTATCTTTTAAACATTATAAATATATATTTGATATATACAATTACTTATTTATTTTTATTTATATTTACATATTTAAATTATCTCCGCATAAATAAATGTGTAAACAATACTTTTCTTTTATTTTTTTTTCTCCTTTTCCTTGACTCAATTTTTTAATCAGAAAATAAAAATAAAATGATATAATTGGATTGGATTGGATTCTACAAGCATAGCAAGAGAACTATTATTCATTGAAAATTAAACCCCTTACATTTTCAGCTACTGGACAATATCCACTGGTTGTGCATGTTTCAACCTATGATGTTGATATAATATAATATAATATAATATAATATAATATAATATAATATAATATAATATAATATAATTAAATTGGATTTACTTTAGGAAAGAGCCTTTATGATTACAGATATGAGCACACAGAAAATAGGTTATTTTAATGTATTTTCTCACATCAAAACAGTAGCTGGATTTCAGATATTTTCTATATATATATATATATATAAATTTGAAGAATTGATGAAATAGACATTCATGTACACAGAGTTTTCCTACTTTGCTGTTGCAAGAATCTATCCCTTCACCCATTTGCAGTTTGGTTCCAGAAGTAATATGCAAAAAACTAAAATAAAAAGTTACATTGAAGCTAATCACATAAATAATTATTTTTCATTTCACATGTTTAATTTTATATTTGTTTATATTATGTATATTCATTCATGACATACATAATAATAATATGTACGAATTCAGGGACGAACTCATAATTTTATGTTAGATGATGTGAATTTATAAAAATAGGGGACAAAAATAGATTTTCAATAAGAAATACATAGAAAACTTTTAAAAAAGTTTAAATCATATAAAAATTTTAAATTTTTACGGTGACGACCTCTCCTTCAATCCCCTCTAGATCTATCCCGTACAGATTCGCCATCATTAGTCATGTAACCAAGAAACATAAAAAAAACACCCCATTTACTCCCTTGTCATATTAATGTGCTACATGTAGTACTCAAATAAAATAATATTGTGGCAATATAGTTAAAAGAAAAAAAAAATTCGAAAGAAAATTATTAGAGCGGTTTCAATAAAAAAAGGAACGTTGTTATTTTTAAGAGACCAAATTCAAATAATTTGTTTACACTATATGCAATGGCGAAACTTGGTTATAGAAACTTAAAACTTTTAAAAAGTAGAGGTTTAAATTAAATTTTTTCAAAAATTTTGAAGGGTTCAATTTATATTTTTTTTAAAAAAGTTTGGAGTCTAACTAAAATTTTTAAATTTTTTAGAGACTTAATGAGAACTTTTAAAAATTATGAGAGTGATTTAGTTAAGAACATTCAAACATAATCTGAACTTTGAAAAATTTGAGAGGGCCAAATTAATTTTCTTTTAATTTTAAGGGTCTAAATTATAATTTTCTAAATTTTGTGGGGACTGTGGCCCCCACCAGTCTCTGTTATCTTCTTCCCTTTAGCATATGTATAAGTTTTCAAAAGTTAAGATTAAAAAATAGATATTACATGTATTATATTATTAATATCTCATTAATGATTAATGATGAAAGTGAGAAGAAAAAACTAAGTGAAGATTATGGTTATGGAGAGTATTATTTATGGAAAATACATGAAGAGAAAACTATTGAGTGTTTTTAGTGGAAAAGAGAACGTTGTTATTCCTAAAAGATTTGAATTCGAATGGTTTGTTTAAATGGTATGTATACGTTTTTAGATGACTAGGAGTAAAAAACAAATACTACTCATATATTCCCTCCGTCCTATTTATTTTGTCCATTGTTGACTTTTCACACAGTTTTAGGAAGAAAAAGTTTGTGTAAGAATGCGTAAAAAATATGATGTAAAATAATTGAAACGACAATTTTATCCTTAAAAAGTTGAATTTTATTTTGTTGAGAAACTAAAAAAAGGTATAAAGGGAAATGCGCCTTATAAAAGTTGTTGATTTTTTAAAATGAGACATTTTAAGTGAGACAATTTTAAAACACAAAAAGAACATAAATAAGAGAGTAATATTATTAGTATCTCATTAACGGAAAAAATATTAGATGAATACTGCTCATCACGTTATTTATGGTCTAACCAATAAAATCTATCAATCTCAAAATGACTTTTAAACAACTGATCACTCCTTATTTATATGTAAAAAAATAGAAATTTACATTAAAATAATAATAAAATAAATAAATCTTATCATCTAAAACTAGCCATAATATAACGAGTTAAACCATCTAATATTTTTTTCTCATTAGTGATGCAAGGGGGAAAAAAACACTAAGTGAAGGTAATGGTTATGGGGAGTATTATTTATGGAAAGTTGAAAAGTGGGAAAAGGGTAGATAGATATTGTTACCCTTAATGGGGAAAAGAAAAATTGTCACTTTCTCTCCTCACTGCATTTCACCATCTGCCAAAAGCATTCTTCACCACCCACACCAAGAAGATGAACAATAATATATAATTGCAACTTCCTTTTACTCAAAAGTTTTCAATTTTCCTTAGTTGCAAATCATATAATTGTGAACGAAAAACAAACAGATCAAACGAGTACACAAGTAGGATAAAGTATTAGATCTTAAGGTAAATAATTCGAATTTTAATATTATAAATAAAATAATTAAGTTGAAAAGGTTACTCCATAATAACCCATTCGATACAGGGATCAATCCATGGAGAAAGAGAGAAAGAGAGAGATTTAGCCCTTCAAAGAAAAAGCAAAAAGGCTTAAAACCAGAAAAAAAAAATCACACTTTCAGTCACAAATCACAATAAAAACACACACACACTAATAATTCCATAGCAAACCTTCTTCAAAACCATTTTTTAAAATACTTTCCGGCGCTGGTAATTGATCACAAATATACCCACAGTCTTCCATTTCTTGCAGCCATGGTGGCGGGTAAAACCAACCATCCACTGCGTCCATGAAGACGAACTCGTTCTTCGATTCCACGGAGTCGTAACTCGTCCCGAGACTCGGCAACTCGACTATCTCGCTTAACTCGTCTGAACCTGAAGATAAGTCCATATGAGAAACCAAAGACGATAGCGATGAAGAAGATGAGAGTGTTGAAGTGGAAGTCGAAGTGGAAGAAGGCGATGGGGAGTCGAATTTGTCCATTTGGGCAGCTTTGGCCGCCGCGGCTTGGACGTCGCGCGGTGCTAAAGACACGGGCCGAGGCAACGAGTCAGCGAGTTCGGGGAAGTTGAGGATAGCCGAGTTGCCCTTGATGCTTAAAGCGGCCACATCATGTGCACGAGCTGCCATTTCCGGTGTTGGGAAAGTGCCGAGCCAAATGCGGGATTTTTTACGTGGCTCCCGGATTTCGGACACCCATTTGCCCCAGTTCCGCATTCGGACGCCGCGGTAACTGTGCTTCTTCGATTCTCTCATTCTCTTCATCTTTTTATTAGCACCCGAAGTCGTGGTCTCGGTCGACGTCGAGTGAGTCAACCTCGGTGAAGATGGTGATAACGGCGGCGACAAGGTCGAATTCGAGCTGCTCTCTGTCTCTGAATGTTGCTGCAGCTCAGCCATTTCAGGTTTTTCTTCTTTAAATACCTCTTTCTTCTTCTTTGACTATGCAAAGGGAAATGTTAAGGGAAAGGTATTGAATGAAGAGAAATTAAGAAGGGAAGAATAAGAAAGTTTTTTTCTCAATGAAAACCCAAAGGTTTAATGTTTTTTTGGTGTCCCGTCATTTCCCAATGACTCATACAACACTTATAAGCATTCAGAGAGATATAGATATGACCCACAATAGAAATGGGTCACATACCCTACTCGGCTACTCCTACATCCCTATGGTTCAATTGGGGTTACCCTCCTCTACAACCCCTCAAACCCATTCGATATTCACATAAGTTCCGATTATATTCAGAGTCGAATTAAACTTTACTTCTAAACAAGGAAAGGCAAACTTCTCCAACTACTACTTTTTTACCTACAAAGCTCGAACATGAAATTTTACTTAAAGGACATTAGACTCCTTACTACTCGACTCGATAGACTAACATATATTGTTTTTTTCTCACTTAGATCTTTACCACTTTCACACCTTAACTGTTGATTTATACCCTTATCTTCTTCATCATCACCAATCAATAATCATCTCCCCGTCAATGTTTTTTTTATCACCATTTTCACCTTTTGTGTCTAAAACAAGTTCCCCTTGAATGTTTGGTGGAATAGGATTATATATATAGTGCTGTCAGATAATATTGTACGAGTTTTAGTGCATTATAATATTCATGTAAAGTTTGATAAGTAAACTGTGTTTATAATATCAGCTTGCATTTGGGGAAAAAACTTGAGGCCTTTGTTTAATTGGGGTCACCAGTCGGAAGCAGTATAGGGGGAGCCTCAAACTCATATCTTCAATGGGTCCGATCGACCAATTTTAGAATAAATGCTATACCATAGTTATATTTTCACCCGTATCGATTTTTATCTGTGTTTATTTATTTATTTTCCAATTATCATTTTTAATTTATTCGAAAACAAACTTTAAAAATTATATTCGTATTTATTTATTTAATTTAATAAATAAATATAAAGATACTGTTCATTGAACGCTTCCTCATATTTTCGCCATCGAAATGAAAAATAATGGTAAAAAGTATCCATAATTTTGTTTTATTTAATTTTTCTTTTTGTGAAGTATTGATAACAGATTAATGTACATTCTTTTACTGATATTAAATGAAGTTCAAATATTATAAACAGCGACGGCCACATGACTTTAGGTTAGGAGGCGAATCTATAAACTTTTAGGGGAGGATAAACTTATAAAAATTAAGGGGGCGAAAATAGATTTTTAATAGAAAATACATAGAAAAATTCTAAAAAATTTCTAAATCGTATTGAAATTTTAAATTTTTAAGAGGGCGACCACCTCCTTCAACCCCTCGGTCCATTCTTGATTATAAATAAAGGAGAAAAAAATAAAATACGGCGATGGAGTCGAGGCATTGAGAAGCGAACCATTTCTCTCAATAAAATTTAGAGTACTTTCAATGAACAAAATTTAAAGATATACTACTTAGCCTAATAATTAAAAATGCACATATTATTTTATTTTTTATAAGTTTAAATTCTAACATTAACAAAAAAAAACAATATTTTTCTATTTAACTAAAAAGTTTACCATACGAACGAACAAGGAGACAAAACCCAAACTTCTTTTGGTTAATTGCACCAAACATCCTTAATTTGATTCGGATTCTAAATTAGCACCAAAACTTCAAAATATTCTAGCTGAATTCTTCAAGTATTAATGTTGTATCAATCAGATCTTTTCGTCAATCTAATTGTTAGTTTGGATGTTAAATGTTATCTCTGACTTGACATGAGCATATTAAAACTACTAATTACATGAATAGTTTAGATTTAACGTGTTAAACAATGTAATGTGCTATTTTCTTTCTTTTTAACATGTTATATCTAAAATTATCTGCACGCAATAGGTATTCATATGTCTATAATTTGATTTACGTGTTTTAAATATGATTCAATTCAAATTGAGCTAAACATTTGATTTATATGATGATGATACTTTAAAGACCAAATCAGGACATTTTATAATATAGGGATCAATTTGAAAATGATTCACAGTTTAGAGACATCTAGTACAACTAACCCTCTTCTTTTAGGGGCAGGCGGTGGACTTGGCCCCTCTAAGATGGAAAATTGGCATTGTAGTCCATTATAAAATCTTGCAAATATAAACTAGTCCAATAGAAAAACTGCACTTGAACCCCCACAAACATATAAGTTCATTCCGACTCGCTTAATAAAAATCTCAACTTCGTCTCTGTTTGTATCGAATATATATATTACAAGGAAAAGAGAGTACTAAAAATTGTTTGGATTGAATCTGAAATCGATGTAACTAAAGAATTAATACATGTCCTTCACTACTTAACTCGTGATTTTGTTGACAAATATGAATATGCATTTGATTAAAAATGAAGAGATCTTTATTAGGGACCCAACAATTTGCTGTGCAATCTTCCAAAATCGTGCATGGTTTGGTGGTAGCTAAGTTGATTTCCAACACTTTGGTCATGCCATCAAAGATGAGTCACATTTCATCATGTTGGGTCCGAGGCGAGTTACGACCGTGGCTGCAATGGCCTGAAACGTGTTACCATTCCAAAATTAATACATAAAATAAAATAAAACGGTGGGTTTAAATTGTTTGGTTAAATTAAATGAAGATACCCCCACATGTTGAAATTGACGTCTCTTTTGCAAATCAAGAGGGTCCCTTCCCCACATGGAATCGTCGACTCCAACCCTTCTTCTCTAGGAATCGTTTAGAATTCTGTTTCCACTTTGATTACAATATGTTAAGGTATTACGTTTTTAAGGTAAATAACATGATTTAAATTCTTATAAAAGAAATATAAACATTATTGACCATTCGACCAATTGGTGAATATTAGTTGTAAACATCATTTATCACTTCAATCAATTGAATGTTGGTTGTTAATAATCGTTAAAAATATTCATTGTCCAATCAAAAACTGCACGTGATATTTTTTATTTTCTTTAAAAAACTTAACAACTTAATTTTTTTTCAAAAATAGTCCTGACATTCTTAGTAATTCCCAAAATAGTCTTTAGATCCCTAAAATTCTTAAATCGTCATCGTTGTCCTGTGATCGCCGTCTTTGAGCCCACCCCTTCTGTCGTCGAAATCATTTGACAATTTCTCCTAACATACTATCGATGGAAACCAACGAACGACGTGCCAAACGATATCGATTTCACATTCGTAGTTTGATATTCGGTTGTCACGTCATTTGCCGATTTTTGACGACCACAACAGTGACATTTTGTGTTTTTGAGGATTTTTTTTAAGAATTTCGAGATTTTTTTTGAAAAATTCTAAATTGTTAAGTTTTTTATAAAAAAATATAAAAAGGCATGAAATGTTTCATATTTTGATTTGATAATAGATTTTTTTTAACGAACGTTATCGGCCAACACTTAAAATGATAACGGAGAAAACGTTAGGCAATCGTTTTTACCAAAAAAAATATTTTAGGTACCTAAAGCAAGAACGAGGTATAGTTAGGATACTTATTTTTATATTAAACCTTTAAAATTTTATAATTATTTTTTTAATATTTTAATATGATTATATGATCGTATTTGTTCTTTGTTTTTAGCTCTTGAAAATGCACAATTACCATGCACTGCAATGCTCAAACCTAAGTCACATTGCACCTAGGATGAACAATGTCATCCTTTACCATTAGGAACGGTCAATGAATTTAAAATTTAATGATTATTAAAAAGTTAATTTAATTGATTGGACGATTAAATTAAATATTAAAATCTGATGGAGTCGAGTCGACTAAGGGTTAGGGAATAAGGGATGGGATTCTTACACTATTAACACTCATGTTTTCAATAAATTAAAGTCTAATCAAAATTTGCCACGTATAAATTAGAATGTAATGCCAAGTCATCAATTGTAATTAAGAAGATAATTTAATTAGTTCACACATAAAATAAATTAATTTTTTATTAGACAAATCACGTCAAACTTGCAACAAATGATAAAACTTCATTTTTGATCCTCATAAAAAACTATAATTCAATTTTGACCTCTATAATTTTTCCAACTTCTCCCCTGATTTTGTGGACAATGTGTTCTCAAAAGAAGTTGAAAATGTACCACAACAACTGAGCTGTAATTGATTGGAAATTTGGAATAAACATGGACCCAAAACATTAGCAATTAATACTTACACATAGCCGGTCTTCTCTGGGAATTGATGATTAATTTCTACATGCAGGCAATATATCTCCGTATACACATTTGATTGGACTAATTTGGAATATGAATCCTAGGCCACATATATGGGGATTAGGGGCATGTCACCCCACCGTACAATGTGGAACCACCTTACACAACCACCAAGTTTAAGATCATAGTCCGAGATATCGATTTTTCGTACAATTCAACCACCTCGAGCTAATCTATTTGTCTCATAACAAAATTAGACTTGTTTGTGAATTGAACTGTATAGGACCGTAACTCTATTCTAAAGAAATTTTCTAGTAAATCGTGCTGTGATATCTACCATTTGGATAGCATAGATGCTTTGCGACTGATTTGAAATGATCCACGCAAGCCTTGTGCTTCATCGCTTCTATGGCATTTTAGAGAGTTGCGGTATAGAGATTGGGTGATTCGGATAAAACATGTGTGTCACCAAGGAAATCAGGTCGCTGATGGTTTAGCGAAGATGGCTCAGATGGATAGTTTACAAGTGGTTGTTTTCAATACACTGCCGCTGGAATTGTGGCCCTTAGTGCATGTGGATTGTTTGTTCTAGGATGTTGGTTTTGGAAGATAGTTTGCGTCGAGCAAGTCTCGTTGTAAGAATTTTAATTATCTACATGTGTATTTTTTCCCTCCATTTAGGTTTAGGAAGGTTTTTAATGAGGCACATGTAGGTAATCTTCCCCTTTCATCTAAAAAAATGTAGAGATAATCTCAAACTTTGTTAAAATGGGCATATATTGGACCAATATCAAATTATTATTGCTTGTATGTATATGTAAACTTTGTTAAATTTTATTCCATTTACAATGCCAGTATTCGAACTCCTGACCTTGCTTGAGGAATCTAGAGTCTTATCCAATTAGATAAACCAATTGTTGGTTCAGAAGTTACTTCTTTTAAATATGTAAGTGACCAAAATGTAAGTTCTAAAAGTCAAGATGTCAAAATCACATGAAAAAAATGAAACAAAAGTCACCATAAGTGCAATTTACCCAAAAAATAAACATGCTTGTACGGCAGACATTGATCTTTTGGAACAAGATTGAATTTTTTGCAGTACAAACTACAAAACGGCTAGAACAGAACCAATTTCTGGGATGTGTTCATGTTTTGGTCGGGGTGATCGACGATGTTTCCTGAAGGATATTACGGATTCAGACAGCTCTGAAAGAGCTTTGTAAAAAACTTAATTACCAGAAGAAGAAGATAAAACGACAGCACACTGCGACTATGTCTACGGATTCAGACAGTATTTTATGTTTGTAAAACAGGTCAAAAATGATCTTACGTTTATTAATGACTTCGCGTACGTTTTAGCTTTTTTACTGTTTTTCAATTAATTAATAGGGTAGGATTTGAATATTGTGGTCAAAAATGATGTTACGGTTATTATTTTACGATTTTATTTTTTTGTTGGGCAAAATAATTGCATTATACGCTATTAAATTATAACTCTAATTTTAAGTTATCTTTAAATTTTTAAATATTTTAATTTTATTTTTAAATTACGACTCTTATTTTAAATTGGTTGCCAAATTTTTAAATGTTTCAATTTCATCTTCAAACTATGACCATCATTCTAAATTGGCCTCATAACTTTAGAACGTTTCAATTTTATCAACAAATTATTGTTTATACTACATCATATTATTACATGATATACATTTGTGTTTACATGACAATAATTTTTATAATGATTTTATTAACATGAGATATGATTAGTATATACTGATAATTTGGGATAAATTTTGAATGTTCAAAAGTTTGAAAGACCAATTTAAAATGAGGGTCATAGTTTGAAGATGGAATTGAAACATTCAAAAGTTTAGAGGATCAATTTAAAATAAAGATCATAGTTTAAGAACGTATAGTGCAATTAACTCTTGTTGGTCAGAATGTTCATTGTCATTGAGTTTGTTAACATTTTTATATCTGCAATCACGATATTAAGTATCTTTAACATTTAATTTTGATGTAAACGAGTATCAGGTTGAGGCCTTGAGAACTTTAAAATTTTAGGTTCACACGAGTTTGATTCCTATTTTATGCCGGTTTAAATCTCGTAAATATTTCGATTATCAGTTTGATTATATGTCGTAATGTTTAATCGAAGTAAATGGATATAATTATAAAAAGGGAGTAAAGTTGAACTTATAGAACATGTGAAATTTGTTTTAGATGTGCTTAGAAAGGAACGAGTACATGCGAAAATTGAAAACTGTTGCCAAGTTGCAGCAACTTTCTATTAAATATTTGGGGCCATAAATCAAAGCAAACGACAAAAGTTTTGTTGTCCGAAAACCCCAGGTATTTGCAGTCCTAGCTGTCGCATGAGCTGGTGTTTTTTGATCCTCGAAAACCATGTCTTTCATTACCGTGATGCTTCATGCATTTAACTCATCATACATTATTGATATTTGTTATACGGAGAGATACAAGATTTTATGTAAAGAGCATAAAAATAAATTTTCAATAGAAAGTATATAGAAAAAATTTAAATTATACACGAATTTTAAATTTTTAGGGAGGACGATTGCTCCACTTTTAAATTCCTTGTGTCCGCGCGAGCAAAACCTATGGCACCGATCGTCGTCTGGTCATCGTCTTGAAGGTCGTCAGAAAAGCTTAAAACCTTCCAGTTCACCCTTTGTTTCGGCCGAGATCTTCAACGATCCAAGCTCGGTAAGCTTCAAAATCTTTACCCACTTTGTTTTTCTCGCCATCCCTAAAATATTAAAATTCGTGTATAACTTAGAAATTTATAATTCGACCAGAAAATTTCTAAGCTTAAAACCTTTCAGTTCCCCCTTTGTTTCTGGTCAGATAAGCAACACGTGGCTCTCATGCGCCACCAAAGGGGATTTTTGACCGTCGTGTTGGTTGCTCTCCGGTCCAGACCTGTCCGGCCGGTTATAGATCGGTATAGACTTGAACCGAGCAGGTTCGATTCGACCCGATTTGACCCGTTTAACCCAGCTGAGTTGACTCGCCCGAGTCAACCCCTCTGATCGTTGACCTCTGACTGTTAACTGTTAACCGTTAACTTTGACCAAAAGTCAACTTTTTCTAAAAACTCCTATTTTGGATTTTTCGACGTCTTGAGCCCGTTTTTGAAGTATGTTTTGCGAAATTCTAACCAAAAAACCTCCGAATTTGACCTTAAACCCGAACGTGCATATGTATTAGGTTATTTCTTTAAAGGATTTATAATTGAATTAAGGTTTTGACTTGGTTTATCATCTGTTTAAAAGTACTCAAGACTCTCTCGACTGTTCGTCTGCTCAGCCCAGCTCTTCCCAATTCGCTCCCCAGTGTGCACTAGTTGTTACTCGTATGATCTTAGAAACCCAGTAAAATTATTAAGTTAGAATTTATTTCTCTTGTAGTAACCATGTTCTGCTATGATCTAGGATCTAGCACCGCTGCAGAGCGTAGCGAGGCAGGTGCCTAGTAGACCATTCTGACTAGCTTTTTGAGGTGTGTTTCATATGTACTATATTACTGTTTTGCACGAACTATTGAAATGATTTATCTTAATATATTATGAAATATTCTCTGATTTGGGCATGAATACTTTTCTATTCTAAAAGCATGTCTATTTTATTTGTTTGAAAGTATGCCCTATGTCTGATTTGAAATTGAGATATCTGATTTTTGTTTTACTAAGTTAAGTACATGTTTGCCTCCTGATTTCTGATGACATTGTCTATTGTTCTAAACTATTTACTTGGGTATACTCTTGGGATATGATTTGAAGTGTCTGCAGGTACAGCCCTGATCCAGATGGTAAATCCTTTGGTTAAGCTCATACGCCCAATGGGACTAGGGTAAGTCTTTCTGGGCCTAAGGCATCCCCTTAGGTAGGCTCCTACGCCTACGGGCATAGGATAAGTCCTTCAGGATGCAGTTTATGGGGGACTGCACTTCGGTGTTCGGTTGGAAGGTAGCTAGGTTTTAAATGAAAACGTTGGTTGCCCTTATAATCTAATTTACTGAAATGATTTATGCATATATGAGATATTTAAAATGTTTTAATCTGCACTTTCGAAACACGCTGGCTCCCTAGCTCACACCCCTAATCTTTCCCTTCCATATACTTTTGGATAGGCTACCATTGGAACTTAGAGGATCGACACATTCGTACTTGTCTTTTGTTGTAATGTTTCTATCCACCATACTGTCTTTATTTGGGTGACATGAGCCTATATTTTGATATTGTATACTTTACTGATTTCCCCGATATGATATTATCTTGTAACTGAAATTTTGATATGGTTTTAGATTTAATATTTGGTATTATATCGTATGGTATATAATTATTACTTGTTTTGAGACTTTAATTTATAAATATTTTCATTGGAAGTTTTGGATATGAATTGTGACCTCCTGAAATTAGGTGTAATGCATAGGCGAATCTACGAGGTTACAAGAGTCGTGACCGAAATGGTGGTCGGAAATGTTCTGAGGTTCGAGCATTACTGCAATCTGAAGCATGCAGCTTTGTTTGACACATGCGTTGCCCATAAACAGATGATTCAAGTTATAACTATGTTGTTCTCTGCATTAATTCTATACAGACATACATATCTGTGGTAATCTTAAAAAATATAAATAGAAATCTGTCCATTCACATGCTGCTCATGTGCATATGCAGACTAGTGCAGCTTAAAATCTAGCACATTCATCATAAATAAGGCAACCGTGGGACATGACGGAAATATGTATATGGTGGGAGTGCCCTTGCCTCCGCCCACAATTTTTTTTACCTTTTTTTTCCGATGATATAGAAACAAAATAATTCAGTTTTTCAAATATTTATATTTTGTCTTCAAATCTTCAACTTTACCTTCGTCCTTGAAAATAACCGGTCTAAAAGTTTAAATCAAAATAAATTAATAAAATAACTAGATATGTTTATCGAATAAATGTTCATATGGACTCCTAGGCTAAATCCAAATACCATGAATCATATGTACCAATGTTTAAAAAGAAATGGAATTGCAAGTAAGTAGCTTGTGTCAATCTCAAAACAAAGAAAGGTATATTCCAAATTGTTTCTACGTTCTAATACAGCCAAGCCAACCAATTAATTTTTGTGGGTAAGACAAAAGAACATTCCAACCTTGGTAGAATATCCCAACCTTAAACATTAACACGTTACAATTTGTGTAATAGACAAATGGAATTGTG
This sequence comes from Hibiscus mutabilis, assembly GCA_019671005.1. Classification (NCBI taxonomy): domain Eukaryota; kingdom Viridiplantae; phylum Streptophyta; class Magnoliopsida; order Malvales; family Malvaceae; genus Hibiscus; species Hibiscus mutabilis. The sequence goes on from JAGYYJ010003120.1 coordinate 127,419, forward strand.
TATTTCATATTCTTAACAAGTGTGGTATTGCTATTCATTCGAGGTTTATAAATATATAAATATAATCGGGTTACCCAACAATTTCTAAAACACGTGGTTAAAAGCTCTCAGTTGACACCCTTAGGTTGTGAACAATCTCTACAATATGTAGTTAAAATTATGTCAAATCATGTCAAGTCGGATAAAATTTTCAATTAAATTTTCAGATCGGATAAAAATTTAAACTTGGACTGAAGTCGAGTTTTATTGTATTAGTGTCGGGTGACCAAAAATCTGTTCCGACCCACCCCGTTGCAAGCTCTAGTTCCAACTCGAACTTAAAACCTTGATTGATTGATTTGAGTTCAAATATAATCTAATAAGCAACTTATAAAAAGTCGATGATCTGAATCCGACAAATCATATCTGAAACTTGTTTAAAAATGATCTGAACCTAAAGTGATCCGGATTTAAGTGCTAGACTCAAATTTAAAATATGAAATAATTCAAATTCGAAAAACTCGTTTGACAAACTTGGAGCTGACTTAAACCCTAAATGGTGTAAACATGACTAATTTTTTTTGAAAAAAATACTAAATCTATTCTTAATCCTACCTAAAGAGGAGGGGAATGAGGATTCTAAGAGAAGGAAGAAGAGTGCTCCTAGTGGGTTTAGAGCCCATGACCTAAGAAAATATGAGAGAATAAAAATGAGCAGCTTAACCAACCGACCAAATGTACTTGCTCACGTGACCGAAAATTTTTAAACTCAAATTAACTAACCCTGAAATCAGTCAAAATTTATGTATGGACATAATTATTGAGTCACGTCAATGACCATCATTTAGTAGTTAAATGGTGAAAGTACAATGGGAAAAAACAAAGTTTAGGTACTAACTAAGCCTAAGAATTAATAGAAACTCGTCTGCCATTGGAAGTGAAAGCATCATAGCTTTTATATATAGTTATGGTTTGAAAAATGTCCAAAATATTAAGAAGCTAGAGAGAGCATAGAGATCAAATGGCATCTTCTTGTTTGCTGTTTCATGTGCATTGCTTTGCTCAAAAGCCTTCAAAATATTCATCACCCAACTTGGATCAATTCAAGTCCACACTTTCCTCTGCGTTTAAGGTCAATTTTGTACTAATCGAAAACCCGAAACTCATCGATTTCTCCGGTTAAAGTCGTGTGATCCAAATTCTATTTTTTCCCAGCCATATTCGATGAAGAATAGGAAACTTGATTAAATAGAATTTTTCCAAGTACAAAGAAAGTAACTTATTCATATAAGTAGAGATTAGAGATCAGGGTTTAGTGACAAGTTGAACGAACACTACTTTGCGGTTAAACGTAAACTTTCTTTTAATCTCTTTTTTGACATTGTAACAACTCTCATTCTCCTTTTTTTTTGAGATTTTCACATAAATCTTGATGTTTTATTTTCTACTTTTTACTTTGTGATTGTTTTATTTTCACCGTTAACGTTCGTTGATTCTTTCAAAAGACAAGTTACCATTAGTTTCATTTGTTCTCTTGGCAGCCATTTTTGAAAGAAATGCAGCAACTTCCCAGGCGGATGGATGTGGGTGTCAAGAACACTTCTCTCAAGCTTGTCGACGCATTTGTTGATTCTGTGTTTGTGTTCGTTGGTCAGTCATTGCTCCCATCTCAGGTGATATACTTGGTCACTCTAGGTCCGGTCGAGATTTTAAAATTTTCGAATCATTTTTCGATTAGTATTCGTATTTAGGATCATTCGATTCCATTCAAATTTACGGTTGGTAGTGGCATGTAACAGAGTAATTTTGCGCCGGTAGATGAGTCGAAAGAAGGCGTTCAGGTCACCGGCATCGAAGGGAAAATACCAGATGATTTTGCAGAAGGTGTCTACATAAGAAACGGTTGGTCACTTTATTATTGGAATATTTGTCCCACCAACATATATTCTTATATCCCACTTCAAGCATTAACATGGTAGTCAAAATTTGTCATCAATTATTTATAGGAAATCTCCATTTTTAAGCTTAAAATTGTGTTCTTTCTTGTAAAAAATTACCAATTTTGACGTGTAGATCAATGAAGTACGAAAAAGAAGAAGATGCCAGGATCGGCATAATGCCTCGTTACGGTGATGCAGATTCAATTCAGTGGTTTAAGGTGAAATCCAATTGCACATTTCATCACTTCAAGTGCTTTGAAGATGGCGACGAGGTAAACAAACTATAGACGAAATCATAAGTAAAATTTCAACTTTTTTTTTTACTGCGGACGAAGTCAAAATTAGACAATAAAAAAGAAAAATCGTCTAACTTCGGAATTAATAAGCAAATAATAAGTATATAATCTAAAATTTAGAAGGAACAAGACTTGATTTAATAAATACTTTTTATGTCTTAATTAATGTGAAATTAATAAAATTAAGTCCAACTTTCATTTTTCTAATTTAAATATTTTTAGGTCTCTTTCATTTTTAAAATTAGATATATTATACTCTGACCTCCCAATGCTTAAATTTAACATTTACGACTTAACAATTAGATCTTAATTCTCATTTTATTACAATTTATAGTTGCCGTCCAAAGTTCCATTCTAGTTTGTATGCATGCAGGGACGAAATCAAGATTTTTATTAAGAGGGTCGGAACAAATTTATAATACTTGGGAGGATAAAGTGCATTTTTTTTAACTTGCATAAAAGATCTCCCTTTTAGCACAACTGCAATTTTCTTATTGAACTAATTTATAAATACATGATTTTTTAAGGGACTACAAGAAGAATTTTCCAATTTTAGGCCTCGGATTTTGCCATCCCTAACTGATATTCATTGGAAATGTTGTTTTAACTTGGAACAGGTTGTGGTGTGGGGATGCAGAGCTCTTGGTTCAGTAATACCAGGGCCTGAAAAGGGAAAGAACAAATTTGATTGGTTCTCGAGAAAATTCAGGCCTATAAAATCTAGTGAAGGAAAGCATTGATGCAAATATCAGAAGACCAATTAATCTTTCCTCGTCCTTATGAATGGCGAATGAACATGCAAACTGGTGATGTCAAGGAGAGGAATCTAACAGGGACTGAATTTTCAATGGATTTTCCATTTATTAATGAAGCTTTCATAGGACTTCAAAACAAGTATGGGTATTCCCAAGTACGTGATTCCGTTGCAAGTTCTGCACCGGGTAAGGACTAAATCATGAATTTGAGTATTGTAGAGGGATCAAGAACACAATTTGACCCTTTCATTAAATACACTAAGTAATAACTTCATATCCTCACCAATTCCAGGCATGGCAAAATATGGAGGACTTGCAAAGCTGTATTTTGGAGAGCAGAGCCCTGAATCTTACTTGGTATTTGAATTAGGTCCCTCAAAATTTCATTTCTATTTCTTTCATCATCAATCTGTTGGATAGCTAATATCATCTATCTTTGATGTTGAAATTAGAGAGCAGAACAAGGGTTGATAAAGGTGGAGTATCATATGTTTGAGAAGAACAGTTTCTGCAGTGGAGCTGCATTTGTCCCTAAAGATGAAGGCGTTAATGAAGATGATGGTTGGGTTATTACATTTGTTCACAACGAAGATACAAATACATCTCAAGTAATTGCTGATTTTAAGCTTCTAAATAATAGTATATCCATTTTTGGACATAATTTATTTTTTAATTGCAAACAGGTACTTATCATTGAACCAAAGAGCTTTACCAGCAAACCTATAGCCAAAATCACCTTGCCATATAGAGTTCCATACGGTTTTCATGGTGCTTTTACGCCGATGCCACTGCGAAATGAGATCTCGACTATAATCCCCTCTTCAAGCATCCTCTAGTGTTGATCTTCTGCAAATTTGGGTGCTGCAATTTGTGTTGTTTTGTTCACCTTGTGCTAGCTATCTGGTTTTTGGACAGCCTAATGATCATGTTCCCTGCACTGTCTAATGTGGTAGTTATTGGACTTGAGTTACACCTTCATATAATCATATGTATATATCTCATTGAAATGAGAAATAAAATAACAGCAGGTTTTCACTCTTCTGTCAATTCTGTCTTCTATGATCTTGGTCCTTATCTGCATATAAGATCATACACCATCATATCATGAAATGTAAACATTTTGATATCGATTCTCATATTAACCGTGTTAGGACGTGGAGGCAACCCGACTGCACCGAGCGAGGTTACATCAAGGCGAGTTCCGGCGAAGTCTGGGCCATTTTCTCGTATTGCAACATGCTTTTCACTACACATAAAGACCGTAAGGTCCGAATATGGAAGTACACAACTATAGGAAAGGTTCTAGTTTGGTCGCTGGTTTATTAATTTTGTCAATAAGATCACTTAATTATTTAAATGATATTAATTAAGTCACTTACACATTTGGCCCAACGATGTTGTCTCCAAGGTTCAAACTCGGGTTCTCTCTTTGGGAGAACAATGCGTCTTACCATTGCACCCAACCCTTATTGGTTGATTGACAAAATTCCTACATCGATGATTAAATTAAAACCTCACCTAAAATTAGGTGGCCCTTTATGAATTTACCCTATATATATTTCACAATCACTTCAAGCTCAAGCCCATGAATTCATTGCCCAAACATCTAAAGAATGTACATTTTTTAGATGAACAAAGCCCATTGTCTAAAAACCCTCACGTGGGGACAAATAAAAAACCTGAAACGCCAAATTGCAGAACTAGAGATCGAGTTTATTACAAAACATAAGGCCCTCGTTCGTTCATGTCTTCACAAGGGACTTGGGGTCGGACCATGAACTAAAACTGGATAAGGAAAAAAAAAGGTAAGATACAAAAGCAGAAAAAATGCTGATGTCAACATTGCCTTTTGCATCAGTTTCCGCCATGGTTTTCTCAATGAAAACACCTTCTTCTTTCCCATCAAATTGTTGTATTCATAGCTGTTACAATCACCATCCTTCTCGAAGGCTCGCTCTATTTCAACTCGGCACAGGTAAACCCTCTTTTATGACAAAAACCCATGTCTCTTTCATGATTTTGTTTATGTTTTGTAATAGAATTTTCGATTTTGTTGGAAAATAAACTAGGGAAATGACCAGTGGCGGATGCAAGGCTTTGTATGCCTACCCTCAACTTTTGTAGCTTCGTACATTTGGTTTCAAATTTTTTAATTTTTATGAATTAGTCCTTCAATTTTTTTAATCTTAATGTGTTGTGCCCACCCTGAAATTTTAAGATATTACTTGTGCCCACCCTCGTAAATATTTCTGGATCCGTCACTGGAAATGACAAAAGGAAACTGAAGTTATATCGATATTGTTCACAATGTGATAGCTTTGGTTGAGTAACGTAGTTATTTAAGTTCTTAATACAGTTCCTTGAGCACCAGATTTGACCATTTAAGTTGTTCTGAACATGTTTTCTTGATAAAACTATAAATTCGAGTAGAGTGTGGATTTGATGTTTGGTTCATTAATTGAAGAATATGTTAATGCATCTATGGATTATTTCACTAATGCACATAATGGAGCTTCGGTGCTTGTTTCAGCTATCCCTCAGTCACAATTGCTTGGTGCGAATGCAACTAAATTATTTGGAGCAGAACAAAACTCGATCGAGGATGGTAAATCTGAAAATATAGCTACTGCTTTTAAGGAGCAAGATGCATTGAATTGGGTTAAAAATGACAATAGAAGAATGCTTCATGTCGTTTACCGTGTTGGGGATTTGGAGAAGACGGTAAAGTATGCTTTCTCATAGACCGGACATACTATTCAGTGATACAGGATCATATTCAGATGGCTAATCCTTTTATCGAGCTGCAGGTTTTACGCAGAATGCCTAGGAATGAAGGTGTTAAGGAAGCGTGACATACCCGAGGAGCGATATTCGAATGCTTTTCTTGGATATGGACCTGAAGATTCTCATTTTGCTGTTGAACTTACTTATAGTGAGTGATTTACCTTTGAAGTACTGCATAGTGATACATACTTTCTCTTACCAACTAGGTTCGGTCTATACACTAATATGCTTTTGTGTTATCATTTGCAGATTATGGAGTTGACAAATATGATATTGGAAACGGATTTGGTCATTTTGGCATTGCAGTAGACGATGTAAGTCCTTTCTTCAACTAGATCTTCTTGTGGCTACCATTAGTAAAAACTCGAAAAGAGAGAAATTTAGCTGGTGTTTGATGGGCAATGCATGCAGCTATATCCCCTAATTATTGACAGGGGAAAAGCCATTCAAAATATCAGAGCATTTATGTCGGCTCAGTGTCATCCATTTTGGTTTAGCTCACTGTTTTCGATAATCATTACGTTTATGCAAATAGCTGCTGTTGTAGGCTTCAAAAACAGTGGATCTAGTAAAGGCAAAGGGGGGAAAGGTTACAAGGGAACCTGACCCTGTTAAAGGAGGTAATACGATAATTGCTTTTATCGAAGATCCAGATGGCTATACGTTTGAACTTCTAGAGAGGAAGCCTACACCTGAGCCCTTTTGTCAAGTAATGCTTCGAGTCGGTGATCTCGATCGATCTATTAATTTCTACAAGAAGGTTGGCGGCATTTTACAGAGTTAAACAACCTTTGTTCTATTGAAGTTTAGCAACTTTAAGTGCTTCTAAAATGCTTATACCTCTAGCTTTGTTCCGGACTTATAGGCTTTTGGCATGGAGCTTCTTCGTGCAAAAGATAACCCTGAGTACAAGGTAAAGATCACCATCAAAATCCTGAATATTTGATCATATATGGTCGTTTTTTACGTTTCAAAGAATATTTATGCCTACTTTTCAGTACTCGACAGCGATGATGGGCTATGGCCCTGAAGATAAAAATGCAGTGCTTGAACTGACATACAACTATGGTGTCTCCGAATATGATAAAGGAAATGGTTATGCACAGGTGGCTCTTTCTATTTTTTCTTGCAATGTTTTTTATTTTTTAAGTTGGATCATCTTTCGTGTGAATTTGATTATTCTATGCCATATTAGACTGAAGTCTTGTATCTTAACAGATAGCAATAGGCGCGGATGATGTTTATAAGACTGCAGAAGCAATTAAGCTATGTGGAGGAACGGTTATTCGTGAGCCTGGACCCTTGCCGGGAATCAACACTAAGATTACCGTTTGCCTGGACCCCGACGGCTGGAAATCAGTACGGCTAATAAAGCTAGTTTAGCTTGGAGTGTATGTCTGTGAGGGTTATATATATACAAATGACGCGAATACCTTAACTTTTCTCTTCATGTCATGCAGGTCTTTGTTGATAACATTGATTTCCTCAAGGAGCTCGAGTGATCAAATATCATTATAATTGCTAGCTCTGTCGCTTGATTCCTGAGAGAAATGCAGTAGCAATTTTTCTGTTTAGAATTTAGATTCTGCCTTCTGCCAAGCTTCTTTGGTATGGTATCGAAGAAGTTGCTCTTAATATCAAATTAAGCTCGGTATACGGGGAATCAGATATATACATTTAAACATGATTGCTTTGCAGAAATGAAAATCCAAGTTTTCCATGAACCATATTAGTTTCTCTTAGAAATATGCTATATTGTTACGACAATTCAACATATACTGGATCCCATCCATCCACATCTGTTTGTCACCATCACTCTTGCACTCAAATTCTATTATTCTATTCCCTTTTTCAATCCCGAAGCAAGCTCTGTGCTCGGAATTGTCTTATCTCTCCCTTTTAGGCCATGCTGGGATGTCATTATGAACTCCTGAGATCACACCTGGAAATGCAGTGTAAACACCGTTAATACAGGCAGTAGTAACAAAGAAAATGGACTTACATTTTATTCGAATACGAGACTTGGCTTACATTTCTTCTTTTTAGTGTATGTGCCAGCCATATGTTTGCTTTTCTATTTAATCACCACCTGTTTTCATTACAAAAATTGTTACATGTCTATGTATTAATGAACAATTTTTATATGATCAAGTTCGAAGTTGTCTATAGTTATACCTGCCAATTCGAGTTTATGTAGAGAGAAACTTGCTTCCAATGTAGATCTCCTGTCAGCAACAAGGTGATGAGATGTAATATTTTGTTAACAAATACTGCAGATAGAAGATTTGTGTAGAATGCACCTTTTCTCGTGTGCTTGAGTAGTTCTCCCCCGGTTGCAACAAAGTTCAGTGCTGTTGAGATGCGCAATTCGTTGCCCCCTTCACCCTTTTCCTCACCTAGAGCAAAAGTGGTAATCTTTTGCAGCCTTGCTCTTAGTGCGGCGGCGGCTTGCAAGGCTGCATAAATTTGTTAGATTTAAGTTGACAGTCATCTGAAAATCAACTATTAAACATGAAATGGTAACCGGTAATAGAATTTTGAAGCTATTTGAACGACTTGTGCTGCTCCAGCTGTTAGAGACATGATATCTCCATTTGTTCTTGCATTCATTGCTGAGTTAAATATGGTTAAGATTTGTTCATGATCAGCTCCCATGTCCTCTGCAATCTCAATGCAGTGGGAAGCAAAGAGAGCTGCTTCAGACGCCAAAGCAGTTGATTCTTTAATAGAGGTCTCTGAACAAGTGGTTGCTGTTTCCGGTACCACTGGATTCGAGGCTGCAAGTGCTGCAACGGCAGCTGAAACTCCAGCAACCGATACAGCTGCGTGAAGCTGTGCATTTTGGGCTCTAATCTCTTGCTTCTTCCTCTCTTTCTGGTCCTTCAAACATCTCCCCCTTGTTCGTCCTCGTACCACTCTCTTATATATTGTCAAATGGGCAATAAACCAATAATCATAAGCATATATGATGATGATCACACTGTTAGGTGAATTGATAGAAATAGTTGCTGATACCCCATTTTTAAGTAGTTGCTGATTAGATAGAAATAGTTTCTGCATATTACAAGCTGATTCCCCTTGAGATCTTTACTCTCCAGTGGCGAAAACACAGCGGTTACGCCAACATGCAACTCCTGAAGTGTCTGCAAAAACAAATAAACAAACATGAAAACCATATTCGAACCATCAACAATTTGGATTAAAACAAAGGAATCATACTGGTTCCCTTGAAGCAGTAGAGCTTGCACCACGCATTTCATTTTCAACAGACGCTGCCACACGCTTGTTCGTGAGAGTTTTCGAGAGTTCCATAGCGGAAATGCTCCATGATCAAGCAAGAAACTCCATGGACTCTCTAGGAGTTTCAGGAGGATGACAACACACCGGCGGTAACCACCTTGCCGGGCCATTCTCATCTATATTCTCCAGCTTTAGCGTCAAGCTTTTCATACTGCATGAACTCACTAACACCAAAAAAAAAAAAAAAACAACCCATTCAAGCAGCCATGTTAGTGCTCCAAGTTCTAAATGAAACACCAAAGACTATAATAGTAAAAGGACTTACTTTCTTTAACCTGAGACTTTGGTTTTGACAGTTGCCCTTTGAAGTGAAGCTAGAACCTGCAATTTTCATTTCCCTTTATCAGGAAGAACAAAAGGAGAGAAAAAGTGGGGGAGGGGAGCAGCGAAGTCATTATGATATTGAGTTCTCTTTTGTCACCATTTTCGGTGGCTAAAGCTAGTGCCAGGGGCCATCTCGTTTCACCGCCATTGGAGTTTGGATTTTAATCTAAAACATTGTGCTGCCTAGTGCCTACAACGGGTTTCATAGAAGTAAAATGCTAAAACAGCGAACGGAGACAAATACCGTGATTGAAAATTAAACAAAAAAAAATCGTCGACAGCAGGATTCGAACCTGCGCAGGCAATGCCCAACAGATTTCGAGTCTGTCTCCTTAACCACTCGAACATATGGACGATTGATGTTTACATTTATTAATTACGTTTAAAATTATTTATCTAACTCGCTTTCTTGTTAATTAGCAAATTGAAATCATTTTTCTTAATAAGAAACAACAAGGTACAACAAAACATGAAGAGAAGTTAAATTATTATGTTCAATCTTAAATAAAAAAGGAAATTAGATCATAAAAATCCAAAAAGACGTGAAAAATAAACCAAAACCTTCACTTGTTTATGTCCAACAAACAAATTTCTATGTATCTATCTAACTAGACATGTAAGTGATGATGATCAATAAAATTAATCTTAAAGATTGTTTCACTGATAATTTTAAAAATATTGACAAAATTTCACAAAAGGATCTATCCATATAAGACCGTCGATGATAAAAGACGTGCACTGTAATAATTGCTCTACGAAGATTAAACTATCACAGAGGTAGTTAAAAATTGTGACATAATATCGAACAAAAACGTGACACAAGACAAAAAAATAAGACCACAAAAACAGACGAAACTAAAAGTAACAAGATGTAAGAATATGAGCAATTCAGAATAAATTTTTTTATTAGAACAAAACTAAATAAAAATA